>RJWM01029802.1:0-24062 GCA_004363535.1 Dasyprocta punctata | reverse complement strand
ACAGAGGTGCTTCTGGTCTCCGCCTTTGTTTATTTCATTCTTTTACTCTTTCTGTGGGCTACAGTTCTCGTTTTAGATTCTTCTTGGGTCCAGAGGACCCATCTCCCTCTTTTTTCCTTCTCTCTGTTATTATATTAGTTTATATTCCAGCATTTTGATGGTATATTCAGGGAGCCTCCCTGTCACAGTGTCATCTGGGCAGCCATCTTGGAGGAAGTCTCGCCATCTGTATTTCTTCATCTGAGGAGTGTGCATTCATCTCAGATGACCAGTTTTGAATTAGGTCTTTGAATTTGGGATCTTGACTTTTTCCATTCTTTATGCATTCTAGATAGAAGTCCTTTGTCTGAGGGACAGTTGGCATAAATTTTTTTTCCAATCCTTGGGGTTTTCTTTTACTTGATTGCTGATTCCCTTTGGTGTGCAAAAACTTTTTAATAAGATGCTATCCCAGTTGTTGATTCTTTGAAGTACTTTCCGTGAAGTTTGACTTTTGCTCATGAACTCTCTACCTATCCCTATGTCTTCAAGATTTTTATCTGTTTTGTCTTCCAGTAGATTGAGGGTTTTTGTTTTAATATTTAGATCTTTGGATATTCATAAGTAAATTAAATCAGACTTGCATCTGTAAACACCGTATTCTCTCCCTAGTATAAGAAACAGAAAGAGTAAGCATCTGGGAAAGGAGAAAAGAAGGAAAGGAAAAGGAAAAATATACAAATGTGTGTGTGTACTACTAAGTCTATTAGTTCAAGGAAAGGAACAGTTAGTATTCATACTGTTTGATCAATTTTGCATGCCTATATATGGCAATCTGAGTAATTCTTTTGAAGATAACAATATGCAATATAATAACCACTGTTAAATTCCTGTCAGCTTGTCTTGAAATCCTGTATCTCTATTGTTTTAGGCTTTTCTTGTTGTTGTTATATGTTTCTTTTGTTTGTTTTTTGGTTTTCTGTGTTTTTTCTCTTTAAAATAAAAAAAAGAAACTCAATATAGCATCAAGAAAACTTAAGTACTTTGTAGTTAACCTAACTAAGGAAGTGAAAAACTTCTGCAGTGAAAAATATAGCACTCTCAAAAAGGAAATTGGAGAAAAATCAGAAAAATTAAAAGATATCCCCTGTTCCTAGATAAGCAGAAGTAATATACCCAAATGGCCACATTTTCAATGTTGATATACAGATTTCATACAATACCCATAAAATTCCAACGGGATTTCCAACAGGTCTGGAGGTCAAAATTCACATAGAAACAGAAGACACAAAAAATAACCAACACCCTTCTCGGTTCAGAAATCAGAAGGCATCACAATCCTGGACTTGAAGTTACATTACAAAGTTACTGTGGTAAAAAGATGATACTGGCAAAATACCATTGTGAGGATCAGGGGAACAAAGTAGAGTAGGCAGAAACAACACCAAGTACGTTAAACTATTTGATATTTGACAAACAGCCCAAAAACATTCACTGGAGGAAAATAGCTGATTTAATAAATCATATTGAGAAAACTGACTATCTACATGCAGATTCAATCTAGACCCATATCTCTCACCATGTACTATAGCAAAATCAAAATGGATCAAAGAAATAAGACAGAAACATTTCACCTGCTCCAAGACAAAATACGTAAAATTCTTGCTGCTATAGGCAAGGACTTTCTGAACAGATCCATGACTGCACAGGAAATAGTACTGAGAATCAGCAAGTGGGATCATAGCAAACTAAAAAACTTCTGCACAGCAAAGTAAACATCCAAAAAAATTGAAAAAACATACAGAGAGGGAAGAAAATGTTTCCAGGTGTTCCTCAGATGGAGATTTGTTATCTACAATATATAAAGAACTAAAAAAAAAAAAAACTCCCCCAAAAGACCCAATAAAAATTGGGTAAGTAAAATAAATACATGAAGAAATGCTCAATATCACTAGTTATTAGAGAAATGCAAATTAAACCAGCACCTAGATTCTGTGTCATCCCACAAAGAATGGCCATCATCAAGAAATCAAATAATAACAAATGCTGGTGGGAAGAAAAAAGGAAACTTTTTACATTGTTGGTGGGAATCTAAACCAGTACAACTGCTACAGAAATCAGTTTGAAAAAAAGATAAATCAGTTTGGAGATTCCTCAAACAACTAAAACTACCAATTTCTTTTGACCCAGCTTTATTCTTTCTTGGTATCTTCCTCCAAAATTAACAATATCATATTATGGTGATACATGGTTACTCAAGTTCATATTAACACAATCCTTAATAGCTACATCTTGGAAGCACCCTATATGTCCATCACCATATGAATGGATAAAGAAAATGTATTTACACACAATGGAGTACTACTCTGCCATAAAGAAAGATAAACTTGAGTCATCTGTATGAAAATGAATGCACCTTCTGACCATAATATTAACTGAAGTAAATCAGATACACAAGTTTAAATATTGCATGGTTTCTCATATATGAGAAACCCAAATTTTAAATAAGGGCAAAAATAAAAGAGAAATTGCTGGAACTAGGTAGATAGATCTTTCTCAATTGGAAAACATATTAAGTGCTGGAAGGACTGGATAAAAATAGGATAAAAAAGGTATTAAAATGTGCTATGTACATGTAGTAGATAAAAAATTGCACATATTAATAAAAGTTGCATTATTTGTTTTACCTGAGAAATCCAAAAATACAAATAAATTAGAGAGCAAACCACAAACATTAAGAAACACAGAGATACATCTTTTGCAAATGGGAATAGGAACACGATGTAGAGGGAGCAGGGGTTTTAAAAATAACTAAGATATTTATGGTGGATATAATCAATATGTACTGCAAACATGTTCTAAAAAATCATATTCTAACTAAGTAGTACAGGCTGAACTTGAACTTGACATCCTCCTGTTTCAGTCACCTGAGTAACTGGGTGCATTACTCAGCGGGACAAAATACCTTACATTAGCAAAATAAAGTAGGACAGGTTTATATTGGTTTATAGTTCAGTGCTATGTTAACAGCCTCCAAGGCAGTAACAGTATGGTGAAAAAGCATGGCAAATGAAAGCTGTTTACATCATGACAGTCAGAAAGCAGAGAGCGATGGTAAGAATGGGAACATGAACACATTCTTTCAACTTACTCTCCCAGTAACCCACCTACAACTAGATCTCATCTCTTAATAGCACGTGTATCTACTCAACTCATCAATGAATGACTGTGCTGGTAAGTATACCTCTCCCAACATCCAATTGCCTTCCAAACACATGAACATTTTGGAGGACATTTTAAATCTAAACAAAAATATTCTGCTCCTGGCCCCCAAAAAAAGACTCATTTCCATCTCATTATGCAAAAATTCATTTAGTTCATCTCTAAGAACTGCTAAAATCTTAACAGTTCCAACACTGCTGAAAAGTGCATTTCCAAGGTCTCGTTTGAGAATCATTGTAAAATTCTAGCTCTGAGACCTTGTAAAACTAAAAAAGAAAGTTAAACATTTTCAGGACACAAATGAACATGCAAATATTCTCATTCTACAAGGGAAGAAGATGGGTATATTACAAAATTGTACCAAAGATAAACAAAAACCACCAGGGCAAACATTAAATCTTGTGTCTACATGTCCAGCACCAGGACCAAGTTGTGCGATGTATACTCCAAAGAGGTTAGGCTCATATGGCTTTCCTGGTTGCAGCCTACCCTATATGGCCTCTCTCTTGGATTAGCTATGCTTGTTGTCTGTGACTAACTTCATCAGATGCTCCATGCTTCTGGTCTGTTCAAACTTGTTGGGTCTCCAATGCAATTTTAGCTTCTCTTTCTATTTCATGAACTGCTGTCTCAGGGGCACACTAATTGCCCTACCAGGTATTCTTCTGAAATCTGAGTGGAGGCAACTCATGTATTCTACATGTTTGGAAACACAGAACCATATAAAAAACACCAAGGTCTACCATAAGTGGGACCGCTAGGTGGGCAGCCATTGAGGTCCTGAATTTTTTGGCATGGTGAAATAAATCATGAGAAACCAATTGCCTAAACAGCCCTTCTCCAACAGGGGCTCAAAGGATCTTTCCTATGAATATTTACACTTTTGCAGCTTTAAGCCTGCTATGGATGAGGTCTTGCTTATTGTTGAGATGCCTTCAAAACATGTTTTCTATTGTCTTGATGCAAAACACTTGTCTTCTTTTCAATGCTAATCTTTCAGCAACCACACTCTCCATAGTCCAACCTCTGTAGACATTTTCATTCTGGCCAACTTGCAAGTTTTTAAATCATTCATTTTCCATTTCTTCTCCTGTATTTTGCTGTAGGTGTGGCTAAAAATAGCAAACAGTACCTATACCACAGCCCAAACATTGACCTGTATTGAAATTTCCTATGCCAGATTAGTTATTCCACCATCTTTAAACTCAGCCTCACACAAAGTCTTAGGACATAGACAAGTTTTTTGCCAGACTATCACATGCATGGCCTCTAGTCCAATTGCCAAGAGTCCTCAGTCATTATTGAAACCTCATCAGTCTGGACTTTACCGTTTAAATTCCTATGAGCATTTTGACCTTCTAAGCACCAACTAGAATCTCTTACAAATCTCTGTTTCTGGAATTTAAACTTTCTCTACCTGACATCTCCAAGCCTTTCCACTCACCCCACCAACTAGTTCCAAAGGATTCTGACCCACATTATCAGGTATAATCACAACAATGACACTACTTCTTTGGTATAAAATTTTGTATTAGCTTTCACATTACTGGGACAAAATACCCAATACCAAGATTAAAGGAAGAGAAGTTTATTTTGGCTCATAGTTAAGGCAGAAACAGCATGATGAAAGAGCACAGCAGAGAAAAGCTATTCATATCTGGCAGCCAGGAAGCAGAATGAGAAAGAAGTAGGGGGACAAGAACACACCCTTCCAGGTTACACTCCCAGTGATCTACATCCAAGAAGACCCCACCACCATACATCACATTCAGCTAGTGAATTTATCAATCATTGACTCCACTGATGAGTATAGTGCCCCTGTGTCCTGATCAACTTCTAAACACATTAGACTTTTAGGGGAAATTATTAGATCTAAACCATAACCTGGAATTACAAGCATGCATCACAGACCCAGTTTGATGCCTGTATTCTTAATAGAAAGAAAAGAGCTTAGCTAGAACTTCCATAAGGTAGGCTCTGATCCTCTTTTAGCATCCACACAGGAACAGAGAAGGAACAAGAAAGGAATTACCATATATCAGCATGAGATTTATTTGAAATATTGGACTCATCTGTTATTAAATGTGACCCAATCAGAATAATTCCATCTGACATATGTCTTCTCTTTTGTTTTTAGTGATGGCTGAAGTAAGGGTAAGGTGGAGAGTTAGGCATGCTTTTGGTACAGGTAAAAGTCCTGAGTGGTACTCTCTCCATTACAAATATTTTTCAGACAAAATGGTTGTGAAAGTAGCAACACTTTTCCAGTCAAAGGGAAAATTATATGCAATGATAAGCAACTGAAAGAATTGATCAAGAGACTAGAAAAGTGCATCATGGAATTTAAAAACAAGAAGGCAGGAAAGCTTCAAGTAATATATATTGGGGCTTGGAACTCAACTGCCATTTGGAGTCTCTCTCTTTCACTTATTGTTGCACCGCTCTGAGTATCTGCTTCTTTCTTAGTAGACCAGGTTTTCTCTTTCTCAGACCATATGGCAGAAAAATTGCTGCTGCCAACAGCTTTAAAGTTTATAATACTCGGCATAAGAAAGCAATCAGATTGTGCCTAAATCTCTTAGTCTGGATTCTAGACTCCTGAAGGACTGTGATAAATTTAGATTGATCAACTATGGCCAGTCATATAATAATATTGTCATAGAGTTGATGGGAAGAAATGCACACAGAAGAAGGAATGTGTTCATTGAAGAAAAGTTGCACTTAATATATTTCTGAGCATGAAATTAAATATTGAGAATGTTAGGAAAGAAGACTGGAGAGTAGACAGGTGTTTAGAGTAGTAGTTAGTTTATAGTGCTTACTCAAGTCACTGGCAAACAGGATTAAAATGTTTTTAAGCTAATAGGAATGTAACATCATTGTATTTAAAGTAAGACAATGAAGAAACAATATGGAAGATGGTTTGGAGGAGAGGTAAAAACAAAGAGCATAATTCAGAATTTTTTGTTATGGTTTGGATTTAAAATGTTTCCCAAAAATCTTCAGTGTTCAGAGGTAGAAGTGGGTCTTTTGAGAGATGATTTAATCATAAGGGTGGTATAATCATCAATGGGTTAATTCATTGATGTTTATATCTCAATGTGCTATTTAGATAAGGCACCTTCTTGGCAGAGGTTGATCACTGGGAGTGTAATCTGGCAGTGTATTCTTGTCCCAGGCTACTTTCTCTGTGTCTGTTCATTCATCTGTCTCTCTCTGTCTCTGCCTGTGTCTCTCTCTTTGTGTATCTCTATCTTTGTCTCTGTCTCTCTGCCTCTGTCTGTCTATCTGTCTGTCTCTTCTTACTGACTGCCATGATTTGAGCAACTTTCCTTTGTGTCTTAGTGACAGTCTTGCCACTGAGACGTGATACCCAACATCTGCAACTTGAAGGATAAAATCTTTATTTTTGGTTCACAGTTGGTACAGGTTTCACTCCATAGTTGGATGCCTCCAAGGCACGGTGGCATAGCAGAAGGTCATGCTGAAGTCAAAGCTGTTCACTTTATAGCATCAGGAAAGCAGAGAGAGAGAGAGAGAGAGAGAGAGAGAGAGAGAGAGAGAGATGCTTCCAGGTGATGCATCAAGTGATCTATCTTCTCTGACCATATCCTTGTCCCAATAGCAAGTCAACTATACTTCCCACATAATAAAATCATCTTCCAAATACTTGCAATTTTGAGAGTCATTTTAAATCCAAACCATAACACTCTCCCAGGAACTTTCACCATGACATTTTTGTTTTACGATCAGTGTAGTGTGGATGGAGCCCTCTGAAATCATGAGTCAAATAATCCTCTACTGCTTTATGTTGTGGGCATCAGACATCTTATCCCAGTGAATGGAAAATTGACTTTTGTAGTTTGTACTTAGATGTCCCCCCAAAGCCTCAAGCAATCATGGGGTTGGGTTATTCAGAAGTGACTGAATCTAGTGTGTGTGATTTATTCATGTTCCAATGCTGAGATTAAGGGTGTGATGGCTAAAACTGTGCTAGGGCAGATAGCCTGCATACTGTATAAGGGACAAAAAGAGATTTGCCTTTCACTTGATGCTTTGCTACCTTCTGGTCATCATGGAAACTCATCTCTTTTGTTGCTTTTGCTGTCTTCTACTGCCATGGACTTTTGCCCCTCTATCATGTTCCACTCTGTCTTGGAGTCAGCCAATTATGGACTGAAACCTCTACAAACTGTGAGCTAAATGAACTTTTCCTCCCTTAACTTTAATCATTGAGTATTTTGTCTCAGCAATGAGAGAATAGTAGCTAAGACACCAACTAATACATTTATCTTGGTTACATTTCTCTCCTTGCTAAGACAAAATACTTGACACCCCTAATTAGGAAAGGTTTATTTTGTTCAAAGTTTGTGGAGGTTTCAGTCCTTAATCAGCTGACTCCAAGGCGGTGTGGCATGGCACTGTGGCAAGACTTTAAATTGGCAGAAGACAACAGAGCAACAAGAGCAAGAATAAGTGTGAGGTCATGAGTCTGATCCCCTGTACCAAAAAAAAAAAAAAAAGAATGGGGGAAACAGCAAGCCTCTTTTCCTCCCTTTTATTCTACACAAGCCACTCCCCATTGCAGGGCAGGTGTAGCACTCACAAAATCTCCTTGACATCCTCTTGCATAGGATGAGGTTGTTTACAAAGTAAGGAGATTGGTTCCCTGCTGAGTCACATAGTTAAACTTCTAAACTTCTCAAGCTGACACAATGTATCAACCATAAAAATCCATGCCTTGTTAACTTGGCAACCAAACACATTTCTTTAAACTGGTTTTCAGATACAGAGACATTCTTATTCCTATTACTTTACAACTTGAACATTATAACATAGGTCTAACAATTGTTAAGTACCAGTATTAAGTCTACCAACATTATATTGCATAAGAAACATAATATTTTGCCTCTGGCCCCCAAAAGTCTCATGTACATCCCTTTATGTAAAAGGCATTTAGGCCATGTCTAAAGGTTGCCCAAGTCCTAGCAATTTCAGCATTGCTGAAAAGTCCAAGTCCCAAGTCTTCTCTGAGATGTAAGGCAAATACTTAGTTTCAATCCCCTGTACAAATGAAAACAAAGGAAAATATTTTCAACATTCAATAGCACAAGATAAACATTTTCATTTCAAAACTTACAAACAGAAGGATGCAAAGGATTAGAACAAAAGCAAGTCCAAAATTCAACAGGGCAAATATTAAGTCCTGTATTTGCACATCCAGCATCTGAAGCAATCTGTGGCAAATTGTGAGTTCCAAAGGGCTTGTGTGACACCACTCCTATGGCACTTCTGGTGGCTGTAGCTCCCACAGCTTCTGTCTTAAGCCGGCTTTGCTCTCTCCTTTCAGCTTCCCTTAGATGATCCCTGTTCCTGGCTTTTCAAAACTTCTGGGGTCTCCCCTGAACCTTTGGCTTCACACTCACATATTGCCCTCTCAAGGGTACACTGCCTGGCATCCCAGGTCTTCTGAAATCAGGATGAAAGCCTTTTTAACCTCAGAACTCTTGCATTCTGTATGCACCAAAAATCATCACCATGTGGATGATGCCAAAGTCTGCTGCCAGTTGAAGCAGTAGCCAGGCTTTCCTCTCTCTTGGTTGTAGGGGTTGAGTGACTGGATTGCTGAGCACTCTGAATCTGATTGTGAGGAACAAATTTTTATGCTGCCACCATTCTGGAACCTGGTGCAGTGGCCACAAACATTCTGGAACATAATGTGGCTGCAGCCATTCTGGATCATGGTGCTCTGTGGCTTTTGACTCAAAGTAGTCTTTCACGTTTGCATTTTGAGGCTGCAAAAGTTTGAGGGTTGATGATTTTTGTGATGCCTTCAAGCCATCTTTCCTATTTTCCTGTTCCTTCTCAGCAGTCAAGATTTCCTCAGCTCTGTCTTTGCAGTCCACAGCTTTATTGAAGCTTCATTTCTGGTCAAACTCACTGAGTTTTAAGTCAGGCTGTTGGGCTCTTTACTCTCGATTCTCAACATAGATCTGGTTAAAAGCCCCAAACAATAGCCATGCCTCCATCTCAATGTCAGACTGCCTTGAAATTTCTTCTACCCAATTAGTTAGTCCAGTACCCTTAATCTTAGTCTCATGTACAATCTCTGGAATGAGCAAAATACAGACAAAATTTCTGCCAAGCCATCACATACATCTTCTGCAAGTTTCAGTCTATGATCTGTTGGGGACCACAAATTCACAGTGTCTGGTTTTGTGTATTTTCCTGTGGGATGAAGGAAAGGATTAGGATTATTGGTACCACCCATCTGAGACTTCCCATTGACTCTTCTTAGCATAAGATCATCTCTGCCTTCATGAGTCATCTCAGGAGTATACTCAGGGTCAAGATACTTCTCTGAAATTAACCTAATCTGCTACTTAGAAAAAGTCTTTGAACCGCTCCCAAGATCCTGTTGAGTTTCCTATGTCTTCCACTCTAATCCCACCCTTGACTGAAAAAATAAATGCGGGTTGTCCAGAGACAGATCTTATCTTCCAGAGTTTCAAACTCTGTAGAAGTGTTTTGATCTTCCTGGAGCCCTAAAATCATACCACTTATCTTATTTATTTTAACCTTCCCCGTACACTCATTTGGTAGATTGGGGATCTAGGCCAGGTCCCCGATAATAATCAGCTGACCCAAAGGCAGGGTGGCATAGCGCAGGGACAATACTTTAATGTGACAGAAGACAGCAAAGCAACTAGAGCAAAAAGAAGGGAAAGAGCAAGCCTCTTTTCCTCCCTTATATTCTATACATGCCAGCTCCGCTCCAGAGCAGGTGTAGCACTCACAAAATCTCCTTGCCCTCCTCTTGCATAGGATGAGATGCTTATAAAGTAAGGACCCGGTTCCCTGCTGAGTCACTTAGTTAAACCTCTAAACTTCTCAAGTTAGCACAATGTGTCAACCATAACAACACTTTAAAAATCCTGAGAAAGTAACTATTACATTCTATTTTAAGGCAAAATTTGTGGTGGTACATGTGTAAAGGAAAGATGGATATGACAAATATTTAGGAGATGGAATCAGTAGGGTCTATTAACTTAATTAGATGTATGGAACAACAGAAAGAGTCTAAAGTGGCTTTCAAATTTGTGGCTTGATGTACAGTGCAAATAAACCAATAGAAAGAAGGACTATAGCACTATCAAACTTGGGAGTGCATCTCCACTTGAGAGTACATTATACTTTCCTGAATTTGATCTCAATGAGATAGAAAGTTCAAGAAATCAAGAGATAGACCACAGCCAGAGGTTTTTTACCTCTCCTTTATTCACTATTAAATACAATACCAAATATGATGCAAATCAATCTTCTGACTGTAGTGGGCAACTTCTGTTGTCTGAACTGTCCTGATTTTTAAAGCTGGCCTTTCTCATACAATGATTGAAATGAAACTGCAGAGTTTTTGTGTATATCAGACATCAGATCATCTGGAATAATTAGGAATTGACTATTCAAAGAGGTAAAGTATTTTTCTTCTCTGTTTCTCTTCCTTTTCTTTACATTCCATGGGTAGAAATCTTGGCTAAGTGTGGTTACAAATTTCCTTTTACCCTATTTCAAACACAAAGACATATTTCTTCTAATCCATGGATATATATTAATTTCTGTCTGTATGTTTCTATTTTTCTAGATCGCTCCTACAATGTGTTAGAATTTATAAACTGTCTTTAATTAGAGATTATGTACATTCACTAATTAGTTTTTTTATCAAAGGTTTATTGAGAGACTATTATGTGTGAATCATTAGAAATGCCACATTGAACAAAGCAGATAAGAATCTCTGCCCTCATGAATCTTGTATCCTATTGATAAAGCTTGTTCTTTGATGCATATGTTCCATCTATTCTTTTTTCAGAGAAGATTACAGAAGTTTTGGCTTACCTCACATAAAAGGTCATAGTTCAGTTGTTTCTGTGAAAAGGTGAAATCACTTTGTGGTAATATCAGAGTCTCCCTTTGAGAAATTATTTTGGAAATCTACCCTAAGAAGTAGACTAGCATATTGGTATGGAAAGATGACAGGCTCAGGCATAGACACATTGAATTTGAATTGCTTGAGAGGCATCCAAGTGAGTATGCTTAGTATACATTTAGATCTACTCAAATCTGCTCTGTCCTAGATCTCAGGATGGTGGTAGAGTCTGAGTTAGCAATATAGATTTTAAAGTAATTGATCTATAGGTAATAGATTTCAGAGAGTAGAAGGGCAGAACTGTGGGGATAATACCAATATTTAAGGAGTGAATAGAAAGAGTCTATGAAAATTGCAGAAAAGGAAAAGAGTATCAGCAAATAAAAGAACAAGGAGAACGTGTATCTGGATGTCAAGTGAGCAGAAATTTAAAGCAAAATAATATAATATGGGGTAGTGAGGTTCAATAAAGGAGAACGAAAGCACCCATGATATAGAGAAATTTTTCAGTAACTGGTATTCTTAATAAAAGAGTTTTTAGAGGTTAAAATTAATCCTTATTACTATATTTTAAAGGTAACTGGGAAGAGAAGCAATAGAAACAGTGAACATACATAAACACTTTTGAGACCTTTGGGTGAGAAGGAAAAGTGATAGGGAAACAAAAGACACTTCTAGGAAACTAGGAAGCTATAGGAATAAAGGAGATAATTTGTTTTAAGAATGGAAGAATAAAATTGATAAACCCCTAGCCAACCTTATCAAAAAAAGGAAAGAAAAAACTGAGATTCATGCAATAAGAAATGAAAAGTATAAAATCACTACAGACCCAATGGAAATGCAGAAGATCAACACCTACTTTGAAAAACTTTACTCACATAGATTCGATAACACAGAAGAAATGGAAAGATTCCTAGAAATCTATGAATTACGAAAGCTGAATCAAGAAGATGTAAAGCTGCTGAATAACCCAATTTCAGCTAATGAAATTGAAAATGTAATTAAGAACCTACCAACAAAGAAAAGCCTGGGCCCTGATGGATTCACTGCTGAATTCTACAAGAAATTTAGGGAAGACTTAATGCCAACACTCCTCAAACTCTTCAATGAAATTGAAAGGGAAGCAAGTCTCCCTAACTCATTCCTGGAAACAAGTATTACCCTAATACCAAAACCAGAGAAATACCCAACCAAAAAAGAAGACTGCAGGCCAATCGCCCTCATGAACATAGATGAAAAAATTCTCAATAAAACACTGACAAATAGAATACAGCAAGTTATCAAAAAGATTATACACCACGATCAAGTGGGATTTATCTGAGGAATGCAGGGATGGTTCAACATATGGAAATCAATACATGTAATACACCATATCAATAGGGCCAAGGACAAGAACCACATGATCTTCTCAATAGATGCAGAAAAAGCTTCTGATAAAATCCAACACCCATTCATGACAAAAACCCTGCAGAAAATTGAAATAGATGGTCTCTACCTCAACCTGATAAAAGCCATATATCATAAACCAACAGCCAACGTCTTACTAAATAGAGAAAACCTGAAAACTTTCAACCTAAAATCAGGAACAAGAGAAGGATGTCCATTATCACCACTCCTATTCAATATAGTTTTGGAAATACTAGCCAGAGCAATTAGACAAGAGAAAAAAATAAAGGGAATAAGGATAGGAAAGGAAGAAGTGAAATTATCATTATTTGCAGATGATATGATACTCTCCATAGAACACCTCGAAAAATCCTTTAGAAGACTTCTAGAAGTAATAACCAAATTCAGTAATGTTGCTGGATACAAGGTGAACACTCAAAAATGAATAGCATTCTTGTACACAAACAACAAAATCTATGAGAGAGAAACAAGGGAAACCACACCCTTCACTATAACATCCAAAAAAATGAAATACTTAGGAATCAATCTAACAAAGGAAGTAAAAGATCTATACAGTGAAAATTACATTACTCTAAAGAAGGAAATCGAAGAAGATTTCAGAAAATGGAAAGATATTCCCTATTCATGGATAGGAAGAACAAACATCATGAAAATGGCCATTCTCCAAAAATTGTTACACAGATTTAATGCAATCCCAATCAAAATACCACTTGCATACATCACAGAGCTATACAAATCATACCTGAAATTCATCTGGAACCAGAAAAGCCCTAGAATAGCAAAGGCAATTCTGGGCAACAAAGGTAAGTCAGGAAGCATCACAATCCCCAACTTGAAACTATGCTAGAAAGCTACTGTGATAAAATCAGCATGGTACTGGAATCAAAACAGACCTGAAGATCAATGGAATAGATTAGAAGATACAGCCACAACTACAAACAGACTTAGCCACCTCATCTTTGACAAAGTGCCCAAACATGTACCTTGGAAGAAAGATAGCCTCTTTAACAAATGGTGCTGGAAAAACTGGCTTTCTGTATGCCATAAACTAAAACTAGATCCTATCTATCACCGTGCACTAAAACAAAGTCAAAATGGATCAAAGATCTGAATATTAAAACAGAGACACTAATCTTACTAGAAGAGAGAGTAGGTAAAAATCTTGATGACATAGAAGTATGCAGAGAGTTCATGGACAAAAATCAAATGGTACAGGAAACACTTCCCAGAATCAACAACTGGGATCTCATCTTACTAAAAAGTTTGTGCATGTCAAAGGAAATCTCCAACAGAGTGGAATGAAAACCCATGAACTGGGAAAATATCTTAGCCAATTGTCCATCAGACAAAGGACTTCTATTGAAAACATATAAAGAATTAAAAGAAATCAGGTCCCTAAAATTCAAAGACCTAATCCAAAAATGGGCATCTGAGATGAATACACACTTCTCAGAGAAAGAAATACAAATGGCAAATAAATATATGAAAAAATGTTCAGCATCAATGTTCATTCGGGAAATGCAAATTAAAACAACACTGAGATTCCATCTCACTCCAGAAAGAATGGCCAAAATTAAAAAATCAACCAACACCAAATGCTGGAGAGGCTGTGGGGAAAAAGGAACTCTTCTCCACTGTTGATGGGAGCGTAGAATCGTACAACCACCGTGGAAGTCAGTGTGGAGATTGCTCAAGAAGCTAGGAATAGAGATCCCATTCAACCCAGCTATCCCACTTCTGGGCATTTTCCCAGAAGAATTGAAAGCATCATACTACAGTGATATCTGTGCACCCATGTTTATAGCAACCCAATTTGTAATAGCCAGATTTTGGAAACAACCCAAGTGTCCATCAATCAAAGAATGGTTAAAAAAGATGTGGTATTTTTATACAATGGAGTAGTACTCAGCTATTAAGAAAGATTGCATTGAGACTTTTATAAGTAAATGGACACGACTTGAGACCATATTCTTAAGTGAGATAAATCAAACACACATGTGTAAATACCATATTGTCTCCCTAGTGTAAGAAACTGAAAAGGTATATATGATCCAAAATCTATAATAGATACTATGCAAGGGTAAAAAGCAGCTTGGAGAGCAAAAGTAAGTGTGAAAGGAAAAGGGGGGAAGCGGGAAGGAAAAAGGAAAAGATATAAATCTGTATATATGTATATGTAAGATGACTAAAATGAACATACTGCTGAATGTATTAGTTATTGAGAAAGAACAGTTAATACTCATATGATTAGATCAATTTTACATGTCTATATCTGTTAATGTAAACAAGTAATTTGAAGATAACGTTATGCAATATTGCAACCAGTGTCAAGTTTCTGTCACCCTGTTTTGTAAACCTGTAATGTTACTGTTGTGCATTTACTCTAGTCGTTTGTTTGTGTTTTTTGCTTTTTGTCTTTCTTATGTGTCTTTTTTTTATCTTAAGTAAAAAAAAGAATGGAACAACATTGACTACTGTTGTATGCTGAGGAGAATGATTCCGTAGAGAGGGAGAGGTAGAAGGTATTGGAAACAGAAAAGTAATAAGGCAAAATCTCTGAGGGCCTGGATGAAGCAAGGACAAAGAACACAGTTAGAATACCTAGTTTTACAGTCTACATGAAACAGGAGGGATAAAAGTGCAATGGGAGCAGATGTAGAATGTAGGTGAGAAAAATTCCAGATATTTCAGTTATTTTAAGGAAGATAAGCAGTGAAGCCACCAGTTGAGTAATTCATGTGGAAAGAAAATAATGAAATCATCAAGCAAATGGGGAACTGGAGAGCGACTTCCTAAGAAAAAGTGAAGGAATTCCCTGGTGGCACTGAGATTGAAAGCTAAATATATGATGACATAAATGTGCATTAAAATGCAAGAGTAATTTTTACAGAAGTGTTGGAATGAAAACAATGAAAACAGAACAATGAAAATCTATGGCATACAGACACAGATTTCAAGTGTTTGGAATTCTAGGAATTATTCCAGTTATGGAAAACCTTTACATTATAGGTCAAGATGAAATCATTCAAGGATCTTTCTCAGAAATTTTATTTAAAATTTTTTCCTATTCCTATACCATTCCCCTTATCTGCCAATTTAAGACATTTCATTTATACTTATTATTTGTTATATTATCTTCATGTATCCATTACAGAGTAAGCTCTTTGAGGCTGGGAAACTGCAAAATATTTGTTTCAACTCCCCAAACAAGTATTAGTGCCTAGCCTTTGACGAAGACTCTCTTCTTGATCAAACTTTAGCCAGGTTCCTCCTACCTTTCTCAATTAGACCTTGAGTTTGGACTCAATCTTTGGTCCACTTCATTCAGTTTTATTTAGAGTCATGTTGAGAGAGCTTAGTGAAAATTCTGATCAGATATCTATCTTCTACCCTCAATATGTTACCTCCTGGTTACCCCTTGGCTAAAATCCTGTTGTGCAAGTCCAGCAAGAGTTCCCCAAGCCTTGTTGTTTTCTTTTAGTTACTTTTCATCCAATAACCCCAACCTGTTCCTTGGTTATAAATTCTCACTTGCTCTTATTGGAGATGGAGTTGAGTTCAATCTCCTCCTACTGCAAAGTTCTATCACAGTAGCCCCTCTTGTATAAAGTCTTCCTTATTATTTTTAGCAAGAGCTATGAAAAATTTTTCTTTAACACTGTAATGAACCATCAGATACATTACAAGTTTCCTAAACACTTTGGCATGAAATAGAAGACATTGCACAATCTATCTCTAATTTACTTGTGTATAGTCAATTCTATTATACCATCATGCTGCCCAGACCTTCATACATGTGTAAGTCAATGTTTTATATTTTCACTCACCACACCATGTACTTTCAAATTTCCTGGGCTTTTGAACATATTTTTTCCGTTACATGGAATACTCTAATCCCCTTCTGGCAATCACCTATGCATCTTGCAAAACCCAAGAGGAATTCTATTTCTTGTGTGACTTTTTTATTTAAGAAAGATTTATTCTTTGTTTACTATGGGAATCTACTGTGCCAGTGCAGAGTTCTGTCTTAGAAAAACTCACTAATTTGTAACTGTAATGGTGAATTAAAGCAAACAAAAGAAAAAGAGACCTGCCACTTAGCATCTTAGAGTTTCTTTTTGTGAGGCATAGTGGATGTTTATTATTTTTCTAGTTTATGGAACATAAACAAATCTCTAGAGTCCAGAAAGTCTCATTCTTCAGTTTTACAGTGTCATGTTTCCAAGGTCATAAGTTATATTCCTCTTTGAAATGTAAACATCTACTTTTAAAGTTAATGTAGGAGACCATCTCAAGTGTAACCATTTATCTTCCAGGAAGACTGGATGTGTGTTTCTGCAGGTAAAAATTCTATTATTCTGTTAGAATTCAATTACCTAGACAAACAGCTACCTATATTCCCAAGTGAACTTTGTAATTGCTTTACTGTATATTTTATATAGATTCTTATTCTCAATTTGCAGTCTCTTGAGGGCGACCTATATGCCTGTGCCATTTTGTGCTTGTTTGACAAAGAAAATCACCTTTTTTATATTCACATGGATGTCTACTTATGGGTAGGAGTGTTTACTTTGCCATCATAATAAAAGTGTAAGCAGAATTGCAAAATGGAACATTAAAGGATATGTTCCTTTAGATGCAAGCTTTTGCAAACTTCCTCATGTCTAGAGCATAAATAACTATCCCCATCTGCCCTCAGTCCAGATAAATGGACATAACATACAGATACTAGCTCCAGTAGGTGGGAGTCTGGTTTCCCTTTCCACAAGAAAGGAACAATGAACTAAGATGACTGGAAGTGAAAAAGCAAGTGTGGAGATCTATATCATCTGCATTCTCCTCTCCTCTGTTCCTTACTATAAAAGACCCTTAGTCACTTGCACATGATGAAATGGTGATTTGAGACAAATGGACCCCTCCATCTCATCTGTATATTATGTCCAGATAAATGGACATAATACACAGATACTGGCTCCAGTAGGTGGGAGTCTGGTTTCCTTTCCACAAGAAAGGAACAATAAACTATCTTTAGAATATTTGTATTGATGAATTACTAATTTTAATTTTATGAGTTTGACTATATCGAACAATGAGTGATTAACAGGAAAAACAAAAATAAAGTATTGCGTTTTTAATATTTATTGAGTGTTAATAAAAAAAGCATCAAATTTATCAACATTGACTGGTTTTTGGTGTACTAAATCTAAAAAGAACAACACAAAGAAATTGATATGTGAACTATAATAAAAACACCATTAGCACTTCTCAAAAAACAGCTCTTTGCTTCAGTTATCGCACCTATGGCAGTCTTCACACATGACAAAAGACCGTTTTATACACATCTAATACATTCATGGGCAGCACATGTGTTTTGCTTCCCTGGCCTTTTTGTAAGCTATATTTGAAATTTCAGTGGTCTTGCTGTTTTATCAGGAGGTTCTTATTATATTGTAGAGTGTGTAGCTAACAAGGACATAAAACATCAATAAAATAAAGTATTAAATGCTTATTATGCATTGTGTGTTTAGAATAAGTATGAACATTTTCATATCAGGTATGTACTTGTTTACAAAAACTAAAAGATACCCTCAGAAATAAATTCCTATATGAACTACAACGAAAACGTCAATAGAACTCTACAACAAAAATAAGCTTTGCTTCAACTGTCACACCCAAGGCAGTCTTCAACATGACAACTGCATGTTCCATATACGTATCATACTTACACTGATAGCACATACGCTTAGCCTTTCTTTTCTATGTGGCAGTTTTGTTATATTTCTTTTCTTCCTGTTTTGTCAGGAAGCATGCATTTGGCAGGGAAATAAGATGTAAATAAAATAAAATATCAAATACATGAGTGCTTAGAATAGACATCAACATTTTCAGATCACTGTTTATTTGCTTACAAAATCTAAGAGATACCATCAGAAATAAAAACCTATGTGAATTACAATGTAAATGCAAACAAAAATCTACCACAGAAATAAGTCTTGCTTCAACTGTCATACGCAAGGCAGTCTTCACATATGACAATTGCATGTTTCACACACAAATATTGCTTACATTGATAGCATGTATGTTTTATTTTCCCGTCCTTTCTTATAGGGCATGGTTGACATCCTTTTTTAAAATTTTCTCGTTGTTATAGTAGCTCTTAGTGATACTGCACCTGCCTGTTCACCTGTCAGCTCACCAGTGTGCTCCACAATTGTCTGCGTAGTTCTCTGGGCAGAAAGATTGTTTGTCCTCTGCTGTAAATTATCTCTTATGGCTTCATTTCCAATCCTCTAAGCAAATTTCTCCATGGCATTTTTGACTTGTCTTTTTCTTTGCAAACTATCAAAGCATTTATGCCACACATGTTTAGGATCAACTAAAGCATAACCTTTGGCCAATACTTTGTGTTTCAAGTGACATAATAGTTGCTGCATAATTCATCAACAATGTATACTCCATCTTTGATTTTGTTATAGAAAGCTCCCATCTCAGGCTTCCACTTCGTTGAGGTTTCCCTGTTAATATTTCTATCATGGTGCAATTTTGACATCATCAGTACCAGTTTGTTTTTCTTTGCCATACAACAAGGCCAATGTAAATCTTTCTGAAATCCAAAAATTGTACTATACAATTATTTGTTTTGAAATTGCAACATTTCATTTGGATTTTCTACGTTGTTCCTCTGCACATTTCTTGGACTGATCAACGTGTGCTCTATTAGCAAATGTAACATCAATTGGAAATGTGACATTCTGATTAGTTCGGGAGATGGGAGCAACAAGTCTGTTCACAACATCATTCAGTTTATCACTATACGAATAAGGACCTGATGGCTGAGTTCTAGGATAAGTGTCTAAATTGAAAGCATGATAAGTCTTCACATTTCCTAGGGGATAACTTTTTATGCAATATTTTGACCTGTTGCTTTTCCATAAATATTTTTTATTCTTACAATCACTATGAGAAATCCCTGCTAAGTACAGCAGACCTATGAATGCTTTCAGTGTCATAATAAATACATTTTTTAATATGGCTATTGGTTCATACAGAACATTTTACTTGCATTTCAGCCTTTGTATTTCACAGCACCTTTTGTGTTCTGTCTGTTATGATTTCCAAAATTGTATGGCAGTACCGGCATTCTGTCCAATACATTTCACCCCGGCAAGTCTCAGTTTTGGACCTAGTTCTAATATTGAATCATTCCATTTGCTTGTATTGCCAGTTTGTATCATTTTGACTAGTCAAATAGGTACTCACATTGTTGTTTTCTTTGTCATCTGAATCAAGGAGGTCTGCATTTCTTGTGTCTGTATCAGTTGATTCTTGTTCTATTTTACTGTCACAGGAACTTTCGTTCATCATCATCATCATCATCCACCCACATCAGTCCTCTGTTTTGAAAGCATGCATTTTACCATAATGGATCATCTTTATCATCCATACAAAAGTAAACTGATGATTCGCTTTTGATCTTCAAAACTTGCAAATCTGGTTTTTCATGTGTCATCGTATTGAATTGGGCTACTTCTCCCAGAAAAATCAGAAGAAAAAGTTTTTTCAAACAAATCCTGGAGTGGCGTGAGTCTATTTGGTCCTCTGTGATGCTTAGGGAAACATACACAAAACAAAGTTACATGGAGCATAAGGTGATAAAAGTCCCATTTTGTCAGTTTTGCCCATGTATACATATCTTACCATTTATCATACAAAGAGGATAAACATGTAGATTGCTTCCTGTATCCCTCAGGGAAAGGTATAGAGATATACAGCCAGCTACTATTATGCTAAAGTACAAATTTACAATAGAAAAGAGATGGACTGCTGGACCCAGTCTTATTTTAACAGAGGAAGATACATTTAGGTGAGCAAAGAAGTTCAGGTTCTATCTTGAAACCCCAGGAAAATTACTAAATGAGTTTAATTATAGCAGTTGCATAGTTCTGTATCTAGAGAGCAACACAGATGAGTTAAAGAAAACATTAGAATTAAAGCATCAATTTATATATTTAGTCTTGTTTTTCACTATAAAGATAATAAGTATGTAAAACAACTGATCAGAGAATACATATTTTCGTGATTCATATAGGTTTTAGAAGATATGAGCAAATTCCATTAAATTCTGTTCTTGTAAATTAATGGTGATTGAAAAAGGCTGAAGACTAGGGAAGTATCTTCCTTCGAACCTGAAAGGTATGTCTTTGCTATGTGGAAGGAAAGGCATGAGTTTTATGAGAAGTCTATTGAAGTTCATAGTCAGTTTCAGTTTCAATACATATTCCCTACATAAATGTCTTTCCCACTGATTACACTTTCTTGTTTATGTCCACCTTATAATTCTATTTAATTAGTCCTAGAGTGATTAACTTTTTTTTACCTTCCTAATCTTTCCTCTCTTTCTTTAGTATTTTCTTGCTGTTTGGTCATAATAAATTTTCATTTAGTCTCATAATCCATTTGTGCTTTCCACTAATAGTTCATTAAAAGTTTTTTTTTCTGAGTTTTAACATTTTATACAGGTATTTTATACTTTCTAAAATGTTTAAATCTTTTATTAAGTAAACATCCAGCAGAACACATTTTGTAAATGTGTTTAGGCATCCATTATATTATGTTCAAAATTTGTGACTTTTATCATTGCACATTACAGAAGCTCCACGCTGATATCAAAACAATCAAACAAATAAGCCCTCAGAAAAACCGCGCAATTTTTTCATATAGTCACTGCCTACATGTCAATTCTCAGCGTCAATATTTTATAATTGATGCTTAGTTTCGGAAGGAGCACTGGATATTTACGTGTTCATTAATTGCAGTATTCATAAAGATTTCCTTGTTATACAGATTTCTTACCCAGGTGAAACTTGGGGAAATGTATCTAAGCACTTTGTGGTGTTAGTATCTCAAAAATTGCAAGGACTGGTATGTGGGTGACTGACTAAAGAGGAGTATAAGGAGCTAGTACTACAAAAATAGATGTGAAATTGCTAGAGTTTGTGATTTCTCCTGTATTATAAGCAATGATAAATTCATGAAAAACACCTATTTTTTTTTTTACTGAGTACTTAGTCTGCCAGTGTAAGTTATTAAGTACTTTACATGAACTTTCTCATATACTCCTCATAACTACTCTGTAAGTAGTATTATTATCCTCATTTTAGAGATGGGGAAGCAGATGTTTCTAGGTTAAGCATCCTAGCTCAAGGGAAACAGCTACTCAGTGATGGAGCAGAAATTCTTTTGGCTCTGACTTAAAAAGCCCATTCTCTAAGCCAGAGGAAAGTGGGAGTTCAGGAACCTTTTCCAAAGATCACTTTGGTTGAAGTATGAGAACAGACTGCAGGGAGAAAAGTCTAAAGTTTAAAGGCAGGGAGACCAGAAAGGATGCTGCTGCAGTAGTCAAGATCTGTTAGGTCCTGTTAAGGGGGTTGTCCGTTAATCATAGGAATTTTCCAGAGGAGCGACATGGTCAGACAGGTTATTTAAAACACCTCTCTGGCAGCCCTTGTGAAAGATGGATTGGAGGAGCAAAACTAAAGGAAGAAAAGTGCTTAGGTATCTATCCTTGCCCCATCCCATACTTACCTTGATGTCACTCTATCTAGGCTCCAAGAAGTTTACTTTTCTAGGTAGTGGACTTCCTGGTCACAGCTTCTATAGCAGCGCCAGCGGTGGCATCAGTCGCTGGCAGGGGTGGGGCGCATGCGCGCGGTTGCTAGGCAACGGCGGTTGGGCTCAGCAGAGATAAAGGCGCCAGGGTTGTGTGTGTAGGCAGCGGCGCCAGAGGAGGAGGTGCAGGAGGATGCAGCTGCGACCGCGGCCCCAAGAGGGAGCCGCGGCTGTCTGTGGCCGCGGGGACTGAGGGACTGGAATCAGGCCTGAGGGTCGCTTCACTGAAGACACTGGGGGCGTCGTCTGGCCAGAGGCTCGGGCCTACTAGGAGGGGAAGGTCCAGGCTGCTGGGCGAGGGCCCTCCCACCTCCATTCCTTCACCTCATCTTTCTACGTCGATGGTGGTGAAGTCGGAGTCTCCAGGGAGCCAAGGCACCAGGTTTCTCCCTTACACACAGCTCCTCTCTGGCCCCGTCTCTTGGACACCTGCGCAGCCACCTCCCTTGCCCGCCAAACCCATCCGCGGCGGCGGGCGGGGGAGGGGCTCCTTCCCCAGCTTTCCTGCTGGGGCTGCCTGGAACCGAGTTGGGTGACGACGGTGACCATAGGAGAGTAGGGGGTGAGTAGTGAAACCGCACTCGTCCAGTGCTGGAGCGCCTTTCCGGTCTCTGGGGCCCCGGGAGGAGCGCAAAATACTGCCTTTTCCTCCTGAAGCTACCTTTGCTCGCGGCTAATTTGAGGTAGTTTTATTTCTTAAAGACACCACTTTGTGGCCTCAGCTCCTATGTCCAAGAATGTAGGGGTGGGCGCTAAAGGCCTGGGTTTGCTTCTTTCTGGCACAGATGTTGACAGCTCTATATATAGTCTAGCCGCTGGGCCCCTGATACCAAGACAGTCTCTCACAGTGCGATGGTCGCTCATTTCTCCTCTCAGCGGTTCTGGTTCTGCCTCTGGCTATTGCTCTCTGGAGGCTCAGCCTGACCTTATGCGTCTGAAGAGCCTATTCTCTGTGCTGCTGTTGCGTTTTCCTCAAGGCTTGAACAGCTACAGTGACCCCTTACTTTTCAGTTTTCTTTTTACTCGTGTGCCAAAAGCTTCTGAAAACATGGTAACTTATTTCTGACTTCAGCATGTAATAGTAGGAAGTTAGCAATTATATCAAGTAATGATGATGATTGATAATCATAATACTAGCAATAGTATTAAGCCAATAGAGCAGTACACACTCTACTTGACTTTTTAAAGTGCTATCAAACTTGAGATATAGGAAGAGTGGATTATTGGTAACAGGTTTTATGAACTAACTATTCTTTATTCAAAAGGGCATACTTCTTTTTCATCCAGAATGATGACATACTACTTCGTTTTCATTGCAAAACATGTTGATAAAACCTAAAATGTTCCCACTAAAAATAAGGGTGGATTGTGATCAATGTGTTTATTGAGGTAACCTGCAGTTGAAAATAGTTACTTTCCAAAAACATTGGCATGAGGCACCAGATATTTTGGATAAGGTAAATTTAAATAAGTATCTAAAGTTGTGAGCTGCATTTTTTGAAAATTAAAAATATTATCTTGGAGAAGTGAGATTCTTTCTTTAAAAGCAGATGATTGAACAAAACTACAGTTCACTTTGACCCCTTTCAAAGTGAACTGAATTTTAATTAACTAGTAATTTTGATTGTAAGGTACTTTTGTGAGCAGACGCAGACACTAGAAGGTGGGTTCCTTCTTATATTTGGATGGCTTTCATTCCTAGTGGTTTTTAAACCATTTCCGGTTTCTTTTATCCAAAAAGAAATGATGAAAAAGAAGTACAATAATGGAAAAATTGAATTTAGTTTTTGTAAATCTTTTTAAATTAAAGATTTTTGAAAAGCCCGCGGGCTTGGAATCAGGGACAAACACCCCCCCCCCA
>RJWM01029801.1:0-18536 GCA_004363535.1 Dasyprocta punctata | reverse complement strand
GCCAGGTAACTGCTTATGCTCTACACCCCATGATGTAGAGCTGCTGCCTTACTTAATTAAGCTTCTAGACTTCTCAAGTTGACACAATGTATAAACCATAGCAGTAGCCCAGGCTGATCTCGAACTCATAACGATCCTCTTGCCTCAGCCTCCCGAGTGTTGGAATTATCAAAACAAATTTTTAAAAAGATCACTGCAAGGTCCTTGGTACAATCTGTAGTACAGAAAAGAGCAGAGGAGAGCCGGGCGTGGTGGCACATGCCTTTAATTCCAGCACTCAGGAGGCTGAGGTAGGGAGAGCGTTGTGAGTTCGAGGCCAGCTTGGGCTACAACGCGAGCACAAGGCCGGTCTGAGCTACATAGTGCAACCCTGCCTCAAAACACTAAGGCCGGGAGTTTGGCTCAGTGGCTTAAGCGCCTGTCTGGCAGGCGCGAGGTTGTGAGTTTGATCCCCAGCGCCGGGGCAGGGGTGGGGGGAAGCGGGGGAAAGAGAAGTTAGGTTTATGGCAACAAATTGGAACATTAGTGTGAGAGGGCCTGGTAAGCTTTGATTGTAAAGGATTCTGTGATGGGTTGAGGACAGACTTTCTGGAGGTTTCTCAGATTTCAGAGAATGGTAACTTAAGTTTTTACTTCCTGTTTATATCTCACCTTCAACAATCAGCAGACAATGTATTTTGAAATCACGTAGCTTAACTGAAAATAGATGGTGCAGAGCAGAAATTGATGATAAGAGACTGCATGGGTACTCCAGTCTTCCCCAGATTTGGACAATTTTGTGGTGTGGTCTGGAAGAAAATAAACATTTATGACCCAATTTCATTAAATTGATTAATTATAGGGTTAGTGCGTACAGATTTGCAGGGTGGCTGAAAAGAAATGCAGGTCTATCATTTTCACTTGCAAAGTATAACTTAAGCAAGGACAATAGAATATTGCCCAGCAAAACTGTTTTTGAGGATTGACTTTCATGCATAATTAGGAGTATGAATGATTTAAAAAATACACACACACACATATATGATTTTTTAGAAACTCTGATGGTGTTACTATTTCTTTGTAATCTTATGCTTCTACTTGTTCTAATTTCAGTGTCTTTTTGTTTGACATTATAACTTGATTCAATATAGATTAGGCCCAGTGTGTCCCTTCGTTTTTGACTTAGCTGCATAGGAATGTGGAGGATTTCTATTGAGAAGGTATAATGGAATTGCATGTGGAGAGTGCACAGTGCAGTGGATACTAGCTCATTTTACTTCACTTTTCCACTTTAGAGGAAGGAGTGGCTAAGCTTCAACCTTTGGCTTACTATTCGCCCCACCTGACCCTTGAGAATGTAAACATTTTTGGAAGATATTCTAGAACCTGGATAATTGGGGGTGGTTGAAGTTACCCAGAGTCCAGCTACCCCTGTCTTCTTGTCTGGAAATCAGTGATTCTCACATTGCTAAGTGCCTGAATATTACCTGGAAGTGTTATATTTTCTATACCCAAAGGGATAAGGTCAGATTCAGTTTGAGAAACTTCCCTCTGGGCAGAATTAGGTACAAATCTGAATGTGACTATGGATTTATGTGCTCTTGCAGGGTCCACTAGGAAGGCAGTGGGTCCCCCATGGAAAAACATGAACTTTTGCCTCCATTTTTGTTCTTTTAAATTCACACTAAAGGAAATTTTAGATAAGCAGTAAAGTGGGAAGGGAGCTCACCTGTTTCCAGGTCCTGAGAGACAAAGGAAGTACTTGGACTTGGAAGCCCCTGGGGATTTCTGGTGTTCTAAAAGACCTTGCTCTCAAATGGGCTCTTGACAACTTCATTGATAGTCATACTATGATCAGCCTCATTAATAGTCACACTATGATTGTTACAGGCTTCCTTATTTAAGATGCTCCTACATTTTCTTTTCTAATACCTTAAGATTTTGTCTTTGTAAGCTTCTCAAATTTAAAATAAAAGAAATGGAGGCAAAACAAATCCCAGACATTTTTTCCAAGGTTACAAATGTAAACCATATTTGAAAACAATTAATGAAGCTTATTTATTATTTTCAGAAAGCTGGGCCTTTAGTGTCTAAAAAGGTTCTGTATTTTAAAGTGAAAGAGACTAGTATAGCAGACGGGGGCGTACTCTGGGTATCAGGAAACTGCTCTGCCACCAGCTACCAGCAGCTTCTTGGGTAGAGCCTGCTTCCATTTTGAGGCCTTTTCACTATCTGTAAAATGTGTGATACTGAAGCTATTTGAGCTTTAATGTTTTATGGTTCCAATGAAGGGCTCTTTGTCTGCACAATAGACCTTTCCCAGACCTTGCTGATTGTTTCAAAGTTGCGAGGGATAGCGTGTACCACCTATCTCTGACTTATTCAGGGTACATCTGAACTAGTAAAACAAAGGGTATATCTGAACCAGTAAAACAAAGCTATAGTGTGCTAGTTGTTGAAAGAACTGAAGAGAACATGAGGTTCACCCCTTCACTTACTTTGCAGATGAGAAAGATGATATCCCAAGTGATGTTCCATAAAGACTGAATTATAATTCAGGTTAAGATTTTCAGTCTGTAAAGAAACATTGCACCCCCTTTACAAAGCTATTATTCTTTTAGTGTTCCATATTACTTCCATTTTTCTAGGGTACTAGAGTGTGTTCAGTTTTACTTTTGGGCAAAAGTACGTCTAACTAATGTCCAAAAATTTTTTTTTTCAATTACATACTCCTTCAAGAAGAAAAACTTTATCTTGCAGTGCCATGTCATTTTGTTCAATTTACTGGTATATATGTATGTTAGAAATGTGGGAGAAAAGGAAACGTTGTGTAGAATTTTGTTGCTTCTGCCAGTAAGAGAGTAGTTATAGAAATTGCTCAAAAATTGAAAATACAACTATTATGCTCCAGCAATGCCACTTTTGGGTATATATCTGTAGGAAACAAAACCAGTATCTCAGAAAATATCTACATTCCCAAGTTCATTGCAGAATTATTCATAATAGCCAAGCAATGGAAATTACCTAAGCATCTCTTGGCATTGTTCCTGAAGTGGGTTATAGTTTTATTTCTGATACTCTCCATTTGCTTCTGTTCCTTTTGTCTAGAGTATTTCCAACACCGTTACATTTTTCCTGGAAAATTCCTACTTCTCTTTTAGATAAATCCATATAAATGACACTTCAAAGGTAATGAAGATTTAGTTGACAACTAATTTTATATTTAAGGGTGATTTTAATAATGCATGTATTACTATCCTGGTTATTTTCTATGTAGTCTCTGAAACACTGAAATAACACCAATGTGAGGGAGATAAACATGTAAGAGGAAATTTTTTTCTAATGATTCTTTCCAGGTCAGCAGGCTTCTAACCACTTTGTGGCTAACAGTGTGTATCTTCTCTTGAATCAACTTTAAGAAGCACCCTACTCAAATCTCCTTTGTAGCAAGAATGCAGGCCATTTGAGAAAATGTGATCATTGAGATAAAACAAGACTAAGGCTGAATGATTAGAAATCAGAACAGCAGGAAAAGCAAAGGAGGCAGTTGAGTTAGTAAGAATGGGTAGGCCTTAATTATATCTGGGATGACCAGGTATACCCTGGTGTCGAAATACATAGGAATCCTTCCTTTTGGGATCTTGTCCCCTTAGTTGTGGATAGGTCTCTGTGACATCTGGTACTGTACTGGGATAAGATTGTGAAGCTGCCCTCTCCCATATATTTACTGTTGTTTGGTATTTATAAGAAATGCTCACTTGCTACTCGCCTTAGTTTATTATCTTTCAGTCTTTATGGCAGTGAGCATGCCAAAGGTCAGGGATTTTAGCAAGGTTTGATTCATCTCTGCTCCCTTGATTATAGGTAGAATAGGCCTTAGGGCACAGAAGCTCTTGACAAGAATTAATTTAAGTAATATGACTCAGAAGGGCCCATATGACCAGGGTTCTACCTACCTCTCCAGTCACGAATTCATTTTGTACCTCTTTCCCATCCGACCTTGCACTGTTCCTGGAGGGGGTTGTGGTTTTGTTGGTTATGTTTCTTCCCTCTAGAGTACTTTCAGCCCTCTTTCCCTGTAACCTCTAAGTGGGAAGTTTCTTTATATCTTCTTCATAAATACATAAAAATGGCATATCCTTAAATTTTATTAAACCAGAGTAACTGTTCCTACTTCATGCCTCTTTGGTTCCCTCACTTCCCCTATAACTAGCTCTTGTAGTGTTTGGTCCATATGTGTTATTACCACCCCCAGACTGTCTCTGCCAGGCAATTATTCTTGCTCCTCACTGTCTTTTCATTATTAGGGATAGGATATGGGACATAGTAGGTTACTAATAAACAATATTGACTGAATAAGTGGGTAATAAAACAATATGTCTATTAGTGGGGTGATTGGGAGGATACAGGTATTAATTTCAGTGATACTAATTGACGAGTAGCTTGACCTGCAAAGATTCTAAGAAATAATGATAAAAATAATAGAAAGGGGATGAACCTTGATAAGAATCAAGAGCTTTGGTATTCCTGGTAATGACCTAGAACTGGACAAGACTTTCTGTGACTAAATCTCCACCTTGGCTTATTTATATACCATAATTATATAAAACACATTAGTATCCAGAAAGTGTTTGCTGCATTATAAGTTTAATTACATTATATATGTGCAAAACATATGCACGATGTCTCTCTGGTAGCAGCACAAACATGCATTTGTACACTTATTCATCATTCACTTAAATTTTTATTTATTAGTTGGTGCATGGTAGGCACTGTTCTAGATGCACCAGATATAACAGTGAACAAAACAGACAACACTATGTGACCCAAGAGAGCATATATTGTAGAGGTGCAGACTTTCAATAAAGAAGATGAGTCAGATGCTGAGTACATTAAAAACTGGTAAAAGTGAAATGTAGAAAAATGAAGGAGTGAAGGGAGGCAGAAGTGCTGCTAGATGTGTGTTGGTTATAATGTGGGCGCAACTGGTAGGTGCAATTTTGGTTCAGAGGGCAGGAAAGGAGATGCTGAGAAGGCAGATCTTTAGTGACCGCCTGAAGCGGGTAAGAGAGTAAGCCAGGCAGTAAAGCGAGGTAGGAATATCTCATCTTAGAATGTGCTTAGAATCCTCCATGTTTACTGAATTAAGTAGACCAACAGATTGGGTTCAAAGAGACTGTTTTACCTGATTCTATAAATGTTTCCTTTGGACAGTTGCCCTTACTGAAGGAAGTTTGTTAAGGCCAGCATATTTATTTCTTATTAGAAATTAGTTTTATGTAAAAGACCCTCAGAAGCCTTTCTTTTCCTTTCAGTCAACATTCAGTTTTGTCACTTATGCTTACTTCCTAAGTTTTTGTCAGTGGTGGAACCACCTTTTATGTTCCTCGAGTGCGTGACATATTTGTTTTTGTTGAAGTAGTATATACAAGTCTTATCACACTGTCCCCTGCATGGGGACCCGGTGACTTAGTTTTGCTGATAATAAAAGGACTTTTCTGTCTGCTTCTGTCCCCTTGAAGATGTTCTTATCTAGCACTGACTATAAACTCATTTCATTATTTAATGAAATTTTATCCTGTTATTGCTTATTTTGTGCAACTGTCTTATCTTCCTAACTACAGAAGAACTTGAAGTTCTTTTTGAGTCTTATAGTACTAGCTTATCATGAGGTATGCTATAAGCATCATTGAGTGTTCTTGGTCAGAGAGAGCCCTTGTCATTTTTAGATGCATGAACCAATGTCTTGCTTTTCTAGTATTTTTTTCTTCTTAGCACTTGACCTGCATATGCTGCTGAAGAGCCCAAGGAAAAATTATAGTTAGTAGAGGATTACTCCTTTGTGAATTCTTAAAACTTTCACCTTCAAGATCTTTGCATAGAATGTGAATTGCATATTGGCAGTTATTCAGAGAATCGTGTTTTGACTGTTCATGGAAGAAACACCTTAAGTTACTGGCTGTTTCACATTTAGTTGACATTTTTGTTTTTACTTAGTGGTCATTTCCTCAGACATCTAGTTGCCTACTTCAAAACAATTACTGTATATCTGATAAAAGTTCAGCGGTGGATGCTGGGCTGGGTGTTATTTGACTCCTCCCACAAAGGGCAATAATCAGATCTATGTCTCAGCAGAATTATAAATGCCTGCATTTCATGGCCTGCCTTAGGAATTGCTTTGCTTGGAATACTGTAGTTGAAACTGCTGATGTACTGTGTAGTGTTTTCACTTTGGCAATCTACTCTGAATGGTGCCAGTTGGAGATAACTCTTGAATAAATGCCTCACTATCACATGTCCTCACTGTCTGGGGACTGTGCATGTGACTGGGAGGAGGTATCCTGGAGCTTCTGATGCCCACCCATCAGGAGTCACTGGGTTTGCTTCCTTGTAATTTCTTTGGATTGCTGTTGTGGAAATCTTTCCCATCTTGATTCTTTTTGTTCCCTCTGCCCACCAAATAAAAGTCCCTGAGGTGTGATAGTTATGGAAAATATAAACTGAAGACTTGTCAAAAAATATATCCCTGTCTTCCCATGCACAGTCAATGCCAACAACAAGCTAATTAAACTTACCAGTTCTGGGGGTGTTCCTAAGGTGGACTCTCAGTTTCACATGCTCTTCTCTTACGAGCTTTTTAAGTGCTCTTCAAATTTCCTAGCAACATATTAAACATGGCACCATGAGGAAAAGAAATAAAAGTATTGATGTGAGAGTAAGTGTGAAAACCAGAACGCCCATGTGTATGCTTGCACACATATGTGCACATACATCTGTGTTTAGTCTAGTTAAATTTTCACAAAGCACAATAGTACTGCTGTAGTTATCTTCCACTGGACAGAAGAGTTTTTAGTCTTCCTTATGTGAAACTTCCTATACTTTCTATGTTGAATTTGTATTCAGTAGTAGCTTTTGGAGCATGTCAGACATCTGCCTCACTTGATTCCTGGCTCAGCTCCGAAATGTTGAATTAGGGTAATTTTGAAGTGTCTGCTTGTTCTGGACTTCCTAAGACTCAGAAAAGAGTTGCAGTGATAATCCTGTACTGCCTTGAATGAAGAGATAAATAATAAGTACTCACTAGCCTAGACTAGGCTTTATCATTCTTCTTGCCTGTTCATTTTTCCTTATTGAGAGCCAAAAAGCAGAGTCATGTACTCATAGTTACATAAACAGTGAAATAACTGGGAAGAATTGTGTAGATTCTGTCACCTCACTTCTTGCTCTATTTGTAACATCTCTAGGTTTCATCCCCTTATCACTGAATAGTGGGTCTTAAAGTGTGGTCTTCAGATCACCAATGCCAGCATCATCTGGGAACATCTTCACAATGAAAATTTCCAAGGCTTTACCTGTCTTTCTGAATCAAACCTTTTGGGGATGGAGTTTGTGAGGACCAAGCCAGCACTCTGTATTGCAAACCCCTACCTGCTTGGTTCTCATGCGTGCTCAAGTTTAAAAAGCACTGCACAGATAAGCATAGCTTTCCTTTTCATCTCTTGATCTCTAGCTTGTATCAGGTGATATTTTTCCCATGGGCACTCTACCACTGAGCTACACCCCAGTCTTTTATTTATTTATTTATTTTTTTGAGACATAGTCTTGCTAAATTTCCCAGGTGGTTCTTGAATTGTGATCCTCTTGCCTCAGACTCTTTCAATGTTGGGATTACATCTTTGTATTACTGTGTCCAGCTGACGTTTTAACTCTTATGAGGGACAATGGTTATGTCTTTCTAACTCTTCTTTGGTGCAGTTGGTTGTCAAGTGCAGGATACTGATGCAGAGAAAAACTGTGAGTACGATCCATTGTAGCAGTATTTACAGTTTTAGCCCAGGGCTTTGTTGCTGCCTTGGTGCTGGAAGTAAGTCTGCAATGATATTGTAAGGTTACATGATAAGACTTTTAAAACATGCCAGCTTTATAGTTGTAGTAAGTGCTCTGCTTAGTGTTTACATTTTCAGAATCACCCTTTACCTTTATCCCTTACCCAGAGTTTATTTACTTCAGACAGACTACTTTGGTAGAGGATGGTCAGAAAGAGGAAACTGTAAAAAGATTTTTTTTGTGTGTTTATTGCCCGTAAGTAATTCAGTGAGGAGTTAAAAGAGGCTTCATACTCTGAATGAGGTAAATGATTAAAGTAGTAGCTAGCACAGGACTAGAGTGCCACTGTAAGAGAATATCCAGCTGTGGATGAGGATAGGAGCTGACAGTATAGTTTAGTGGTAGAGTATGTGGGTAGTGTGCAGAGGCCCTGGGTTCCATCCCCAGAAACATGGTAAGGGTTGGGTTGGGGAGGACAGGAAACAGACATAGATGTTTTGCAGAGCTGTGTAAAGAAGTACCTAAGAATTCTAAATCAGTTCACCTAACACCAGGAATTACCCTAAAAATTCCAGTTGAAAGCAATGCTTTTCTTCTGAGACAAGTGTAGGAAGCAGAACAAACTTTAAGGGATGTAGCTAGATGCCTCCAGGAAGGAATAGGTTAATATTAGATGACAGAATTTGAGCAACAGGGATAGGAAGTCTTCTTTCTCATGAATGAATCCCACCAAAGCTTTCTTTCATTAGCTAGAAAATCACAGAAAAAATATAAAAGGAGGATATGAATATAAATATGTTTTTCTTTTTCTTTTTTTTTTTAAAACAGGTATTTGAGAAAAGGTTTAGTAGAAAATGATGCATTGGAATATGACAGTTGTTTACATTTGAGTTCTTCCATGTATAAGGCATTGTTCTAAGGACTTTGTGCATTGAACCATTTACTTTGCTTTTTTTTTTTTTTTTTTTTTTAAAGACAGGATCTCACTATGTAGTTCAGGCTGGCCTGGACTCACTATGTAGCCTGGGCTGGCCTTGAACTCATGGCAATCCTCCTGCCTTTGGCTCCTGAGTGCTAGGATTGCAGGCTTGCACCACCATGCCTGGCTCATTTACTCTTTATACACTCTTTAAGAGGTAGGCTGTTTTTATCCTCATTTTATAGTTGATGAAACTGAGGTAGGGTAGAGGTTAAGCTGTGTGCCCATGACCACACATCTAGTAAAAGGGTTTTAAATCCTAGAGTTTTCATGCCAAAGCCTTCTGTTTTACTGTAATACTCTGTCATATTGATGTATCGTCTCCTTACTTGTGATTTGAAGTTAAAGAATTATCCTAGGTCCTATGAATGCAACTCTGGGGTAGCGTGCTTGCCTAGAAATCTCGAGGCTGATGAATTTAAGATGAGCACAGTCTTTTTTTTTTTCTTTTAGTCTTATTTTAACAAAAAAAATTATGCTGATTTGAATGGAAACATTTAGATTGCAGAACTATGGATATTTGCTTCACAGTACCTAGATGGGGATTTGAAATTCTGATTTGTAATTGTGCTTTTATATAAGGCTTCATGACAAATTCCCCCTAAATTTATCTAAAAATAACATTTATAATCTCAGTTTCTGCGGGTCCTGAACTCCTGTCACTTACCAGGGTGATTCTTAACCCGCTGTTATCTAAAGGTTAACCAGGGATTGAAGATCCACTTCCAGCATGGCTTATTATAAGGAGACCTCAATTTCTCACCACGTAGACCTTTTTACAGAGACCTCATATAACATGTAAGCTGGTTTCCTCAGAATAAGAGAGGGAAGTGAAGGGGAGATGAGAAGAGCTAATCTTGTAAGTCACACACTGTCACTTCTGCTGTATTCCTTTAGTCCAAGTGAGCAAGACAGGTGCACTTTACAGGGAGAAGAAATAAGCTCCATCTCCATGTTTTGAGAAGAATTTGTAAAAACATACTTTCGCTACTACACCTACTGAGTCAGTCAGTTTTTCTGTGATAATGTGCATTTTTAACATGCCCCAAATGATTTTTATGCACATTTAAAATACAGAACCATGGGGTATGAGGTAATATTCTGTTAGACAATATACTCTGAAAGTAGATGAATACCATGATGGCATTACCGTGTTTTATTTAAGAAGTTAGGAATGTTTTTGACTTACATTGTGTTCCAAGGTTTATGTTTAGGCATGCATTCAGATGCTAATTAGGGAATAGTGAATTATTTCCATACATTCCCTTCATATGGATGGTCCTTTAGTATTTCTTTTCTCTTGTTGTTGAGTCTGCCAGATGAACCCTACTCTAATTTAATATGTCATATCTGACCAGGCAATCTCAATATGCATAACTATAGTAGGACCTTCAGCTCCCAATCGAAATAAATAAAGTTATATGGCAGTATAGGGAAGGCAAAAGGTATTCTAAGACTTTGGTCTCAAGATTTAGGGTGAGCTGGGCAAATATCTGATACCTGTCCTTGGCTTATTGGCTCTACAGATGCATAGTTTGCTAGAAGAGATAAACGACACCAAAGCAGGAGTTGATAAGAATAGTCAATTTCTTTCTGGAAACTGGCTAAGCCAGGCACCACACTCTCTCCATGTTAAATGGAAGACTCATCTCCTGGCTTTGTGTGGCATTCATATTTTACCTCAGCACTGTGACCTAACCTCCTGAGGGTTTTGGAGAGGAATCATGGTTTCTTGTACTTCATAGCCATCATTTTCTCACTTTCCAATGAACATTCACTCTTACCTGTTAGGAATACACCTGGTTACTCTTTATTAAACTAGAGGAAGCACATCATGGAAATATATGTTCCTCCTTAAGTCTATACACCAGTAACCCATCCAATATCTTCTTCACTCTAAGAAAATACAGATACACATGCACAGATTCTGGGTTTCGTATCATCTGATATCCCATTATTAGTCTAAGAATACAATTAGGGGATTAAAACCCCAGAGAAGAAGTAATACAGTGCTGGCTGCCTGTAAAAAGAGCTTGTCTCAGTGCCAGACGTTGCACCTAGAGTCTGTGATCATGCTCTGGAACAAACATGTGATAGAGCTGACATGCCCCAATAGGTATAACAGATTGTTCTGCTTGTAACCAATCAATACTGCAATTAACAAATATTTATTGAACAACTGGGAAGTACCCTGGTTCACACTGTCCTCATCAGCTATTTCTTAGAATAATGTAAAACTTCCTAATATCTCTGTGTGCCTTCAGGCTTGCCCTTGCCCCAATAAAATCATTTCTGTACAATGAAACTGAAATGATTTTTCTTAGAATATACAAATTTGACTAAATCACTGATGCACTTAAAATGCTCTGGCTAATGTTCATCATCCACATAGAGCCCACAGTCCCTAGAATGACCTAAGAGTGAAACCATAGTCTGGCCCCTGCCAACTGCATTCCAGTTCCCAGCATTCTCTACTTTGTGCACTCCTACCACACCACCTTTCTGCGCAGCACACTAGTGGGCAAGAGAGCTGGCCCCAGAGCTCAGAAAGCTTTGACTCAAATCCCAGCTCAATGACTTAGTAAATACATGATTTGGGGCAAATAAATTAATGTATATTTATGACCCTTACATACAAAAATAAACCACCAGCCTCACAGGATTCTTGTGATAGTTGACTTTTGTCATATTTAAAATGAATCATGTTTGACTTCTAAGTAATATTGAATAATTATTTCTGTACCTGTATTCATGCCTGGAAAACCCCCAAACAGCACATAGTAGCTGTTTAATAGAAGAAATTGTCCTTTGTTGTCTGAGCTTTTGTCTTTTCTGAGAGAACTGGTTGTAGAAGTCCTGACATTCAGTATCTCATGTGGGTATGGGGTAGCTCTGGTAAATGTTGGAAAGTAGGATTTTGAGAGACGGAGAGAAAGAAGGCAAGGAATTAGGGGTTATAGTTATACAAAAAGTAATACGTTTCCATGTCATTTATCTTTCATTTGACTAATCACACCCTTTGTGGGGTAGGGAAAAATGGTGGGTTGGCATTGAGCACATGTAATGTCCTTTTTGATAGGTCAGTATTTTCTGAGACTTTGATTAGTTCATTTGTGTTGTGTTTTATTTTGTTTTGGTTTGCTTTTTGAGACAGTGTCTCACTTTATGGTACTGCAGTATGGGCTTGAACTCACTGTGTATCCCAGGTGGCCTCAAACTCTGCAACCCTCCTGCTTTAGCCTTCTGAGTGCTGGGATTATGTGCATGTGCCACCATGTCTGGCTTATTTCATTTGCAGAATGGATTTGTCATTAGAATTAATTCAGTTTTGTATTTGAGAACTTTTTGAGGACTATAAAGCACATTGTGAAATAAGGTAAAATTCGGGCTGGGGATTTAGCTCAGTGGTGTAAGCACCTGCCTGGCAGGCACGAGGTTGAGTTCGATCCTCAGTACAAAAAAAGAGAAATAAAGTAAAAATATTATACTTCCAATCCTATGATTTACAGCATTTTAAAATTTTTTGAAAGAAACAATTTTTTATTTGTATACATCGCTACAGAAATCTATATAAGTGAATATTTAAATGTTAAAAAGTTGTTACAGTAAAAGACATTGCTGTGAATTTCCCTCATCCCACTTACTGTGAACAGAGTTATCTTGTCCTTCTTGCCACTTTCTCACACTTCTTGCGAAACTTGCCACGTTCTGCAAGTCCTCTTTTGTGAGTGTCTTTACATTGTGTGATAAAAAAATATGGTGAATGATGCTGTTGAGTGCCATCCAGCAGAAAGACAGGGAGGTTGTAGATGTGTCCTCATTCACCTTACCCCATTGGGTCTGGTTCTGTTGAATTTAGGCGCTTTCCCAAAGCAACTGTGAAAGGTAAATGTTTTAATCAATTCAGGACATCGAGGGAGCCACAACAGTGCAATTAATGACACTCAGGAAAGAGAACTTCCAGAATTGTTACAGAAAGTAGCAAGAACAATAGTTGAAGCCAGGGGGACTATTTTGAGGAGTATTAATGGCAGTGTGTCTTTACTGTAATAAGTTTTTAAAGAAATTAAATGTCTTTGAATCACACTTCATAACTCTTAGAAATGTAATTTTCCAGAAGATAATCACCAGTGCTGAAGTTTCTTTCCTTCCTTGCATTTCCTCTGCATCACTCCTTCAAGAAAAGCTCAACTTTCTCAGGCATTCTCTGGCCAGAATATTTTTTTTACCATGCTACAGTGCTGAGTGAGTCACTTTATGAAACAAATCTTAAAGCCTCATGAGAAGGATGGTGCTTGTGGACAAATGGAATCTGGAACAGTCTGAAATCTAGAGCAAATTAAAACTTGACCTAATAATTTTCTCATCTGTCATCTGAGAATCATGATAACCAACATAGTGAATTACTGTGAGGTTTAAGAGGCATTTGTGGATCCCTAGCACAGGTCTGCTGTGGAATCAGTAAAGGACAATCTTTTGCTGTTGTCTTAGCCACTTTTTTCATTGCTAGGGCAATGTACCCAACAACCACAAGGAGGAAAGGAGGAAAGGTTTATTTTGGCTCACGATTTGTAGAGGTTTCAGTCCATAGTTGGCTGACTCCAAGGCAGGAGGGTATGGCCCACAGCAAGCCTTTCTTTCCCTTTTTATTCCATTCAAGCTATAAGCCTATTCTTTGGTGCCACCCACACAAACAGTGTGGGACTTTCCATTTGTCCACACTCAGAACCATGCTAAACCAATCAGTGTTCTAATCCAGTTTTCAAACCCTTATTCAAGTATCATACCTGTGATCCATCCACCTTCATAAAGCCCCACCTGTGAGCTAACATGTGAAAACATACAGACATAAATCATAACACCTACTTACACACTTTAAATGGTTCCCTGATGTACCGGTACATCTGAATCCAAAATCTTCTGCACAGGAGGGCCCTTTATAGACAGGCTCCAAGCCTCCCTTTCTGATCCTGTTTTTAACATTAACTTTCATGTCCCCCTGTGTATCTGTAGTAATTATTCTCCCCTCAGGGATTGCTAGATGATTTTTAGTTAGTTACAGCCTTAGGTTTTCTCCTCTGTGGCTCTGACCTTGCTTCCTGCTGCCATTTGTACTTCTCTGAAGCCTACGGGACTTGTAAAACCCTTTTCTATCATAGCATCCCCTACAAAACAAAACGAAATGAAATGAAACAAAATAAAACAAAACGAAACAAGAAGAATCAGTCCTTCATTCCCTGTCCCCTAGTGCTTGTTGTTTTACTTTTATTATAGCTCTTATCCCAGTCTGCCTTATAGCATAGTCATTTCTGTATATTTTCCCTCTGGATTCAGAGCCCCTGGAGGGCTAAGACTGTGTTTATTTTGTGCTGTATTTTCCCACCCCCACAGCACCTGGTGCTGTAGGGGGTTAGTAAATACTGTAGGAATCAATGCATGAATGAAATTGCCTCTCCTAGCGTTGTTTGTCATGCTGTAATGCAAATCAGGTGAGTGTAGAATTTTGGCTTACTGGATTTAGGTTAGCATAGGAAAGGAGTTTTTCAAGAAGCAGCAGTGGCTTTGAAAACAAAACTTGCCTTTAATCTTCTGGAAAACACATGCCAGCCCTCTCCAAAATAGTCTCAATTACAGGAGAGCATCCTGTTACTGTAAAAACACAAATAAATAAACCTATGACAATACTGTGTTTGAGAGATAAAACCACATAAAAGCCATCTTTCCCCACCCCTCTACCATTATAATTAGGGTGTTTCTGGAAGGAAAAAAGGAAAAGATACCAGCAAAGAACAAGCGGTACTATGTTTAAAGACACTTCTTGCTGTTGGAAAGGTGGGATTAAAGAATTACATTTTCATTTTCCATATAGCAATATAGGTGGGCTTTTCCGCCTTCCACCAGACCTGACGTTGTACTGATTGCATGGTCTGATAAATTTGGTTCACAAGGATTGTAAAACATAACTGTACTTAGAGGGCAGAAAATGTCAACCAGAAGGTGGTTCTGTGAAATTTATCTCTCTGTCCCATTTTACCTAAACATATCATATTATATTCTTCTAAATGCTGGTTTTCTGTTGGCTCAGGAATGCCCTCTTGAGTCCATTTCAGCTTTCAAGTGGATTTTGTTCATTGCAGGTCATTGGTACATCTGCCTGACTCTTTTCAGCTCCAGGGCTCTGGATCCAGGCTCTTTTGAGACTAGAATAGGAATGCTTTGGAGATAATGCCTGCTTCTGTCAGTATTACTTAATAACCATGGAGGACTAAATTCAGGCTAAACAGAACCCAGCTACTTCTCAGCACTTGTTTTCACCACCCTGTCTATCATCTTGCTCTTGGACAGCCTCAGGAGACTCTTGACCAATCTCTCTGATTCTGCACTGCCTTCCTGAAGAGCGTTCTTCACTCATCTGCCGGAATGGCTCTTTTATTTATTTTTATTTTTTTATTTTTTATTTTTTTTTTGCGGCACCAGGGATTGAACTCACAGCCTTGCGCCTGCCAGGGCAGGCGCATAAGCCACTGAGCCAAACTCCCGGCCCTGGTTTTTTGAGGCAGGGTCGCACTGTGTAGCTCAGGCCGGCCTTGCGCTCGCGTTGTAGCCCAAGCCGGCCTCGAACTCACAACGCTCCGCCTACCTCAGCCTCCCAAGTGCTGGGATTAAAGGCGTGCGCCACCACGCCCGGCTCGGAATGGCTCTTTTAATATGTACTTTGGATCATGTCACTCCTCAGTTCAGAATCATCTAGAGTGCCTACCATTTTACTAAGAATGCAGTTCAAAATCCTTGCTTACCATAACCTGTAAGACACTATTCTGTCTGGTGTGCTTGCTGTTTCTTACCTCATCTCCTGTTATCTCCCCAGATAAATATTCCCTGATCCTTGAGCTGTTTTTGAAGCATGCTGAGCATTCTGACATCCAGGCCTTTGCATTATTCTTCTCTTAGCCTGGAACAGTTTGTCTCTAGATATAAGCATGTTTCATAACCCTTCCTTCATTCAAGCCTCTGCTTAGGTGTCACTTTATTAGAGAAGTCTTATCTGCTATGTGACACAGTGCTAGAACAATGCTTGGCATATGGCAAGCACTTAGGGAGTCTTTGTTGGATCCACGAGTAAGCTCTGGGTGGAGATTCTAGCCGATTTGGAGACCTGCTGTGGTCTAGGAGACAGTGGCTCTGGATTCAGACATCAGGTCAACTATCGCTGGGTTTGTTTGTTCCTTCATTTGAAAGATGGTCAACACTAGGGAAATCATTTAATTTCTCTAAGCTGAACTTTTTCTACTAGTTAAAAGATTATGTCTAGAACTCAGGATCATTGTAAAGAGTAAGTCAAGTAATGACTATGAAGTTCCGAACATTGTGTCTGGTACACATATGACAGGGTTTCTGAATATTAGTTCTTATTTACCTTACTTTCAAGTTGTAGAACCACATCATGGGGGAAGACTTATCTAAAAATGGTTTGAATCTGGTATTCAGACTTGTAAGCAGAGTAGTTGGAGTATATTTGAAGGGCCCTGTCCTTGGCATATGATAGGTCTTAATACATGTTCAGGCCTTCCTATTTTTAGGTGTCAAACTTAGACTCTGTGTGAACTGTGGTAGCTCTGTGGGCACATAGGGATTTTGATAAACTGAAAAAGGGAGAAGTCAGTAGCTGAGCTAGGGCAGTTCACAATCCTGCTTGTGCTTCAGCAGGGACTATATTTATGAAAATGGCAACTGAGTCCAGGGCAGTTGGAATTTTGGGCTGTGCCAATAAGTGTGGTATTCCCATTTACATTCTCACAGTAAGTACAATTTCACCATTATTCCAGCAATGCTCTCCTTGCCAAGAAAAATGCATTGTAAATTTCTGGTTTAAAGATTCCGCAGTTTTAGGGAGTTGGTCTTTTTGTTGCTTTAGTATTTTCTTGGCACTGTGTATTTTTAACCCTACTGGTCTGCCTTGTAAATACTATACAAATGTTGTGAAAAGCTAAACCACATCATTTGTTTTCCTATTTTCCTTACAGGAAATGGTGATGTTTCTGACCCTGGGTTTCTGCTCAGGCAGTTTGTAGTAAGAGAATGAGACTAGGAAAGTAGACTGTCAACAAAAGATCAGAGGTACAGGCAAGAAAATACTTTCTGGATAGGATTGTGCCAGGCAGGAGAGAAAAGTCTGTGGCTGGCAGGGTGTCTGCATGATGTAGACCTATTGTATGGGCAGGGCCCTCCAGCTGTACCAGTGGCCAGCTCCCAGCCAGGCCACCTGGGTGGGGCCCTCTGAAGCAGAGAACCCTGCACAGTCTGGAGCCGCTCTAACCCAATGTATTGAATAGGACTCCAAAGAATAGGAGCTGTGTTTCTTTTGTCACTGCAAGCTATGCTGTCCGCCTGCACAGTGAATGTGTACTTGGGGACTGAATTGGCACTTGGAAAAATCTGCAGGAACTTTGTGTGTGCACAGTATGTGCCCAGTGGCATCAGGGGAGAGGAACGTACACTTTGGAGGTGTCTGGGGCCTAGTGCTTGCAGAGGAGGGATTTTCCTCTTTATGCTTTGGGTTTGCCAAGAATGTGCTGCACTTGACAATGTTGTGGCCAACAGGGAAAGCATTCATGGCATTTTAATGAAAGGTAGACAGTCCCCACCCTCCACCCCCCAGCATTCTTTTGTTGAGCTAGGTCTTCTTTTAGAAATGAAGAAATTATTTTCAGTTAAAACTTGTTTTTTAAACAGCTTGAAGAGCAAAAGTAATTGGTAAGGGAAAAGGGGGAAAGAGGGAAGGGAAAAGGAGAAGATATAAATCTGTATATATGTATATGTAAGATAACTAAAATGAACACACTGCTGAATGTATTAGATATTGAGAAAGAACAGTTAATACTCATATGATTGGATCAATTTTACATGTCTATATCTGTTAATGCAAACAACCATTTTAAAGATAACAATACGCAATATTGCAACCATTGTCAAGTTTCTGTCATCCTGTTTTGTAAACCTGTAATGTTACTGTTGTGCATTCACTCTAGTCATTTGTTTGTCTCTTTTGCTTTTTGTCTTTCTTATATGTGTCTTTTTTTCCCCCTTAAATAATTTTAAAAAACCTTGTTTTTTACGTGTTGATACCCCAGTTGCACACTATCCTGGTTTTGCCTTAAAGCCATTAACAACTAATCTTCTGACTTGGTTTTAACCTTCCAGAGTAACCAAATAATATGCCAAACCATGATAAGGTACAAAGACTTCATATCTTAGCTATGTAGCTGCTTTGTCTTCTTTTATAGATAGAAAATGGATATTTCCTGAAAGTGAATAGATCTGTTCTCTTATATAGTTCCCTGTATCTTGCACATAATCTAACATACCTCTTATTGAAATTTGGGATTTTACTCCCCCACATTTTTTAAGTGATTACAGTGATACTGTGGTTCAAGAACTTAATTCGTTCCATGTTTCTGGCATTTTTGTGTGAACAGGGTGGTTGTCACCCAATGTAGAGTTCGCAAACAAAAGTGAAATTCGTTTGCCAAGTGTTTTTGTTTGTAAACTAAATTGGTACCATTGTGTGTGTGTATGTGTTTGTGTTCATCTCCCATTCATTTATCCATCCATCATCTTTAAGAAAGAAGGTGTTCAAAAGGGTAGAGGTAGAGAGTCCTGCAAAATGGCCGACCTGATGACTCCACTGTAGGGAGGCTCCCTGGAATATACCTCCCAAATGCTGGAATACAAAATAATACAATAACAGAAA
>RJWM01029800.1:0-23793 GCA_004363535.1 Dasyprocta punctata | reverse complement strand
TTTTTTTTCACTTTTTAGGAAGCACAAGTCGCAACATGATTTTCATTCAGAGGGCCAGGGGTTTATTTCAGCGGCACAAGCACCTACCTGGCAAGAGCAAGGTCCTGAGTTTGTTCTTGGTACCAATAAATAAATAAATAAATAAAAATAAAAATAGAATAAACGATTTCCTTCAGAGAATACAGTATACGCCTTTAATCCCAGCACTCGGGAGGCTGAGGTAGGAGGAGCATTGTGAGTTCCAGGCCGGCTTGGGCTACAACAGGAGCTCAAGGCCAGCCTGAGCTACATAGTGCCACCCTGCCGCAGAAAACTAGGGCTGGGAGTTTGGCTCAAGGGCTTAACTACCTGTCTGGCAGGCACAAGGTTGTGAGTTCAATCCCAGATGCCATAGGAAAAAGAGAGAGAGAGAGAGAGAGAGAGAGAGAGAGAGAGAGAATACAGTATAGTAGTCTTGTGCTTATTTTTTTTTTTTTTTTTTTTACATAATTAAGAACATGAGGAAGAAATAGAAGCTAGGACAAAATGTCAAAATATTATAAAAAATAAGTTATTCTCCTTATCTAATGGTAGGAAGAACTAGACACATTGTTTATCTACCTTGAATCCTCTGTGCCCATTTGACTTTCGTCATATACTGAAAGCTATCACATCAAAGTGGTAAAAGTAGACATTCAATATCTATGTGTGTCAATATCTATGTCTGTGTGCACCAGAAAGGACCTTTGTGAGAGGATAATCAGAAGTTCCAGGGAGATTTTATAAACTTACTCTTAATATTTTGTTCTTGCTTCAGTCTTATTATGAATACTTAGTAAAAGTTCCATTGCTGGAATATTTTTTCAAAGAGAATTCATTTTAGTAGAGCCACTAGAGAGATTTAAATACCTACTGGTTTTACAAGACTTCTACTGTTGTTTTAACTATTTATTTTTTGGTACTGGGAATCTAACTCAGGACCTTGCACTTGCCAGACAGGCGCTGTGATATTCCTACTTTTAGAATTATCAGAAAGTGAGGATAAAGAAAGGGTGAGCCACTTTTCTGTTGTAGACTACTCTGTTCTCTTGACCTGCTTCCCTTTTTCAATAGCTTGTTTTTCAGGACCACTATTCATGTACTTCACCCATATTGGTAGTAAATAGTATCGAAATAATCTGAAATCTCTAAAGTACTTTTTTCTTGAATCACAGATATTTTCGACAGTTTTTTTTGATAATTTTATTAGGAAAGTTAACCTGATAGAATGAAACAAACAAAATGCATTTTATGAAGTTGATATGACATTTGCATGAAAGAGTATGGCTGAATATTGTCCTACACATTTGCAGTATTAATTTTGAAGTGCTGGCTGCACATAATAATATCTAATGGGTAAATAAGATATATTTCATAATTTTGCTTAGACCTACCCTACTTGAATTCTTGCTTGGGGAGTAGATTCATTATGAGTAGAGCTGTTTGGAACTTACACGTTAAAAGGAGGGGCACATGTTAAACTTTTGTATTATAAGCAGGTAGATAGGAAACTTTCTTATAACAAAACATATCATGGGGCTACATACTTAGCCTGTATATTTTTGAAGTTACACAGAACTTCTCTTTAAGTCAGACAGTTGATGTATGTCAAAACAGAGTAATGAATTACATCAGAGGGCAATCTCTGATGATCTTCAGAATACCAAACTGGATGAATAATGTTGAAATAGTCTTTTTTTTTTTTTTTTCCTTTGGCGGCACCGGGGATTGAACTCACAACTTTGCGCCTATCAGACAGGCATTTAAGCCACTGAGTCAAACTCTGGGCCAATATTCTTAATTAGTATGAACAATATGGTAAGCACAACTTTTACATTTCTTTCAGGATTATTCTTAAGTGTTGGCCTTATCATAGTAGTTATGAGTTGAGACACATTATGAAAATTTTAGCTCCATTTTCCTATTTTTTAAAAATATTTTGAGAAAAAATATATTTAATGTTCATCTGTTACTGTAACCCTAAGGAGATGTTTGTATTGCTTCTTCTATGCTTTTATTGAAATTATGGGAAGCTTAAAGGAGTATTTACCACCCTAACCAGATAAGATAAATAAAATCACAATTTTTCTTGACACCATCATAAAGTTAAGGTTGCAAAATAACCAACTAATCTTACTTTCAAGAAGTGTCATGCAGAAGAGATGGGTGATAATCACAAAATTAACTGGCACCCAGCATGGAAAAGAATATCTCGACTAAAGTTTTAAACTGTGGGTTTCTGTGAGAGTAGAGAATACATGGGAATTTTAGAAATACGGCAAGTTCATTCTGATTAGTAGACTCTTCCCACTGACCTTACCCTATTTACCATTACAGTCAAGTTTAGATGTACTGGAATTTAAGGTTTCAACATAAGACTTTTAAAGGAGACACAGTTTAGCTTGTAATATGTTCAAAAAGAAAACACTGTGTGTGCCAATACAAAATCTTGTTTATTTCATCAACAAATTTAGTATTTTAAATACCTGCTACATGTTATTGTCTCACATTAATTTCATAAAAAATTTTACCACTGGAGAGTAACAAATATAAAACATAATCCAATATTCTTCTATGTCCTACGTATGAATCTGGGTATTTAAACAAGAGTCAAGTTTCCATCAGAGAAATTCAGGGTCTAAGAAAAAGGGTGTGTGCTTCAATCTTTCTTAGTTGTGGAGGGAGAACTGTAGGGGCCGCTGGAGAATGATGAGGCTGTTGAGGATTGGAGAACTAAGTTAAAACCAAGAAAAGTCTAAATATGAGCAGAAATATGTTTATAAGTTATTAACAGAGTGTGACTGAGTCATAAATACTAGGACTAGCAGAAGATATTAAGAGTATAACCCTTTGAAAAATAAGAGTTATATTCTTATCACTTATGAGTATGTCTCCCATGTTATGAGTTCTCAAGTATCAGTTCTCAAGTATATGGCAGACTGACAGACAGACAGAGACGGGTGGGGGGGAACCTGGGATAGTTATATCTTACTTGCTTATTCTGTATATTCTTTCTCTCTCTATATATATAAGATTGTATAATTTTAACTTCAAGACTAGAAATTGAAGATCGAATATAAATAAGAATCTGAGGTTAAAGGACTATCTTTGGAAATGAATTGAAAATGATTCTATAATTATAATGATAGGATACATACAACAGTCAGTTATTTTTAAACTTAATTTATTTAACATAGACTGAAAGACCTTTATCATGATATATCATTAATTCATAGTCTTTTCAAAGCAACCTGTAATATTATAACCTCAACTGAATGTGTTTGAATTAGGCCATGTTTTGCCACTGTAGTTTATTTAAATAGTAAGTAGAACTGAGAATTGTATATCAACTCTGTATTTTCATGGTCATTTAGGTTGTACCCTCTGAGGTAGCTTTTCTCATTTATCCATACATTTTACTTATAGATAATGGTCAAATATAGAATTAATAACAATAAAACAAAAGTGAATACAATGATGTATACACGAATAGTTTACTCAAAATATATTTTAGACTATTAAGGTATTATATGTTGATTTACATGGCTGGGATTTGTGCTCATAATATTTACAACAGAGCAGAATATAAAGCATTATGTGATAATATATTCCCATGATTTTATGTATTATTTTGAATAGTCAATGTGGTGTGAACAGCCTTAGTTAGTCTGTGACTCTTCAGCATCACACCACTACTCCCTTTAAATTGGCTCAGTTTCAAACAGTTTGACTCTTAGAAAAAGTGAAGAGATGGTAATTTATTGCTTTAAGAATGTATTTAGTTTGGTTTATGATATAACTTACCAGTTGGGTATTTTGCAGTAAATTGTCTTCCTAATTTTCTTTACATGATCAGATTACAAGAACTAAAACAAGGGTCAGTTTGGTCTTGGCCCAAGGGAACACAACAAAAAAATTTTAAGAAAAGTTTTAATAAGTTTTCCTGTAAATTGGTTGAATTATCTTATCTAGGGAAACCTGCTTATTTAATAAAGTATCTGTTTCTATGAATGCTCTTAAACAAAATTAAAAGTAAATTGACATAGTTATTGCTTACTTACACTCTACTTGGCAATCACTATTCAAGGTAGTAGGGAATCAGATTCATCGATTCATAAATTATAATTGATACTCTCAAGACAAGGGCTTCTCATCTTCATGGAAAACATCAATGAACCACTAAATAAACATTTAAGGAATAGTGATAGAAATGTGGAAATGAATCAACACCTGACAAAAATGTTTAGAAAATATTAAATATAAAGAATAGTCTTTCATTCTTGCTTGCTTGCTTGCTTGCTTGCTTTTCTTTGTTCTGCTTTACTTTGCACTCTATGGTGAGGAGAACTCCTGGCTGAATTCTGTATATTTCAGTGTCACTGACATTTGGATCATTATTGTTTTCATCAAAGAAAGGGTCAGATTTTTCAAAATATTTAAGTAATGGATGAGTTGGTCATAAGACAATGTATTCAAGTATTACTTATAGCATTGTTTGTACCACATAAACATCTGTACTATAATTTGTCAATATAATACAAAGTAGATGATTAATAATAAGAAAAGTGAAGCCTTAAATCTTATTTATCATATAATCATTTCTCAGAGGTGAATCACTCTCATTTAAAGGCTCATGAGTGCTATACTGTTTTACATTTTCTTTTTTTCCTCTGTTACCAATAATTCACAAAAGTAACTCCAGGGAGGAAAAGTTTCTTTTGGCTAATGGTTTTAGAAACTTTACTCCATGGCTCCAAGTTAAGAATATCATAGAAGAATGGGATCATAGAGAAAGCGGTACACTTCAGTGAAGAAAGAAGCAGAGAGCAAAAGGAAAACCAGAGAGTAGGGGCGAGGGACCAGCTGTCATGCTTAAAATGGCAGTATAGTTTCCACCCAGACATGTCCAAAATTATGCTTTAGCAGTCTCCTAGGAATTATTCAAACTCATCGAGTTGGCCATCAAGATTAATCATGATACAGATATAATCTGAAGAAAATTGTTAAACAGAAACTACAGCCAAAGAGAAAGGTAGCTTCTGGTACTGCATAAGTTATGCATTTCAATAAAATTCTACTATTTTTAATATTTTGGATTCGTATTGTTGTTTTAATGATATGCTTTCAGGGATTTATGATTTTCCCATAAATCATTTAGGACTCATTTATAAAATAATATATACAAGATAAGAAAACTTTGAAGTAACAGGTATTATTAAAACTTATGATTCTTATTTGAATATTATATTTAATTTTCCAACCAAATATATATTTAATACTTTCTTTCTATATTGGGTTCTATTTTAGTTGTTTCAGTTATGGATTTGAAAAAGATAATTGCTTTGCCTCTCTACAGGAGCTACATTAAATAAAGGAAAAGAGATCATAGAAACTACACGGGTTTTGAGTGTACAGAATAGACTTATTGATATAAAAGGCTGATACAATGCAGGGAAATTTTCATGAGAAATAACTTTTCAGTGTAGATGAGAATGATGAATAGGGCAGGAATAAATTAATTACAAAGAAATAATAAGATGGTCAGAAGAATCCAAGGTAAGAAAAAAGAGTTATGTGTGAGAAAATAAACTACAGGAAAGCTAACACAGAGATGTAAAAATGAAGTAGAAGGTGTAAGAGAAGAGTTGATATGAGAACCTGGTAGGAAATTTTATAAATTTTTTATAGTGAAAACAGGAAGTCATGGGATAATTTTAAAACTTCCAGGTTATGTTATTGGGTTTTAGATAGTAGTATGGAGAAGAGATACAAGGAAGAACATATCATGGGATGGGCAAATATTTGGGGCTGAGGGTTGAATAAAATCCTAAGTGCTAGCAGAAGAGAAGACGGCACAAAGGGAGAAAATTGGATTTAGTAGTTGTTGTAGTCAGGGGTTACAAGGAGAACAACAGCATGCAGGACACAGAATTTATAATACTGTTTTATGATGGTCACCCAGAGTTCAACACAAGAAAGTGCAGGAAAATCTGTCCACAACACTAAAAACCCAGAATATTTAGCCAAGGCTCTGGATCCCACAGCAATGTCCTGAATGAGTCCAACTGAAGACCCAGAGCCCATGACAATGCATTCCACAAATCCAACTGGAATTCTAAGAGCCCACGATAAAGACTCATGCCAGTCTGTTTTATGAATCTGCACTGGGAAGGCCAAAGGTCAGCGGTGGAAGCTAGAAAGTCTATGCCAGCAGAGGGAAGGAACTGTGCAGTAGGTTGAGGGTTGTACACGGAAGCCGAGAAGTCATGCTCAAAATAAGGACCAGAGCTCCCCTGAAAAGTACCACAGCCATCCTCAGCGGCAGTGAGGTCCTGAGCTCCTCTGACAACAACAGTCAAGCACAGGTCAGGAAGTCCAGCATGACAGCCTTCTCCAGCACACATCTTCCCCTGCAGAGCCAGGAAGCGATGTACAATGTGAGGAGCAGAGCTCCCCAAAGTGAACCACAGCCACTCTGAGCAATGAGGTTCAGGGTTCCTTTGATGATAATGGCCAAATTCATATTGGGGAAGCCAGCATGACAAGCTCCTCCAGGAGAACCAACAGCTCAAAACAGCAACACTTAGGAGAACCAACAATGTCTTGCTCTTCTTATCCACGTCTCTATTTATGCTGGCAACTTTCTTCAGGTGAGCCATCTACACTCAACACCATGCTGATTTAATTAAAATGGTAAGTTGACCACCAGTTTTTAATCCATAGCAGTAGTTTACTTTAGTGCACAATGAAGAAAGAAAAAGTCAAATATGATTCAGGGGATACTCACTTGCATGACCAAATCTTTGTTTCACAGAGATTTCTGAAAAAATTACATACTTAGTAAGGTGGATGAAATGAATGCTGAATCATGCTTTTGCCGCTTAGGTGGATATTACCTAAACCCAGTGACCGGGCACAGAGTTTAGCAGAGAACTTTCCCTGGAAAAAAAATACTCCCTAATCTGTGTCTGGTAACAAAAGTATTAAGTGCCATTTATGAGAACATTTATTGAAAATCTTAGAGGTTCATGATAAAAATATAAGAAACTTCAATGTTTGAATGCTGAATATACTTCTACGAAGAGAGGAAAAATCAGACAATAAAAAAAATCTGCTCAGAGATTGAGAGAAGTATTTAGTTTAACAAAAGAAGTGGTGGACAAAATAAATTATCATTTGATAAATCAAATGAGTCTGAGAAATCAAACAATTTCTAAATATGGAGGGAATATCATAGGTATGTGCTAAAATGGAGTAGTTAAGAGAATTTACGTTGGGGAAATAACAGACTAGAACTATAAACAACTCTGCAGAAATTAAATATGGCAGAGAAAAGAGAGATGTAAGGGAACAAAGTAAGGCATGTTCAGTAAAGTGAGAATAAGTAAGGCAAATCAGTTTGGTCCTATGAGGGATCATGTGCTAACATAAGTCTAATTTATATCAAGCCTATATTAAACTTAATATTCAAATGAGTTAAATTAGTTTACATGAATTTGATTTTATGTTATATAAATGTGACAAATTTTTTACTACTTAAAAACACATTTAAAGAGATAAATATACAGGAAACAAATATGTTGTATTGAAATGAAGACTTCTGGCTGTGGAAAAAAATCAACAAATCATGATGCCAACCTATTTCACTTTGTGAAGACTTGACCCCAGGGAAAGGAACTTTGACAGCATGAATAGTTACCAAATGGAAACTGTAGGCAAGAAAACTGACCTGAAAATAATAACTTACAAAATTAAGTATTTATTTACATGCTACAAAAGTTGGGCATGAGAATCTTTTTTAGATTTAAACGCTCTATATTTTTCACTCTTTCAAATTGCTGATGGTTATTAAATCACATTATATTAATTACCACTAGTTACCATGTTTTCATGTAAATAAATATTTAAATAATAAAACACTAAAAGAGATCAAACACCTGAATGAAACTAGAAATGTTATTGGCTACTTAGGTCTGTATGCTGTAGTCTGTGCTTACCACTGACCAAACCAATGGACACCATTTATTTTTGGTTACAAGGAAAAAAGATTTATTCAAAGCTAGTGTCAAAGAGAAGAAAGAGCCTCATTGCTTCAAATCACCATTTCACCATGTGCTGGCATACAGGAGGCTTTTCTAACAAGGAGAGAGGGAAGGAAATACTATGAGACAATGCACATCTCCAGGCTTGCTTTATCACTCCTGTGGTTCTCTCTCTTTCCCGTGCAAAGGAAACTGGGCCTTGAGATTCTAGTGCCAGCATCTGCATGTTCAGTTTTTACTCATCTTGCCTGAGGAGAGGAAGAGGTGCTGGTTATGCACTCCACAAGAGGAAGTTTGCAAAAGCCACTTTAATAAATGAGAATAGAAAGAAAAAATAGAAGCAAAGTTTTTCTAAATAAGAAATGTAAGACAGGAAAAATGGAGGGGAGGAGGATAGGGGAAAAATATAGGAATCAAGCATATTATGTATGCATACAAGTTCCATATGATGAATGTGGTCATTATGCATATCTAAACTGTACCAATAAACTTAATTAATGGTAAAAAATAAATGAAAGCTAGATTTTAAGAAAATGGAGCAGTAGGAAAATATTTGTGACATAACTTTTGATGTAGTAATAGAATGCTAATGCATTTAAGAATGTACACAAAAGTATTTTTATGGAGCCAACTTAGAAATATAGGAACATACATATGAACAGTGATCACAAACTGGGACTTTAAAGATGAGGGCATGAGAATATTTTTTAAAATGCATTATCAGTCATAAAAAAGTAATTACAATTTTCTTGGGAAGACAACTGTATAGGCAACACTCAGTATCTTGTGTGTGGCAATTATATGTATCAGACCATCATAAAAGTAACAGAAATTCGTGGAAGTGAATGTTATTCATATTGTAAACTAATGTCTGCTCTTCGAAATATGCAGCATTGCTCAATTTCATATTATGAAATCAAATTTGGATATTAAACCAGTTAAATATGTTTGTGTGTATGTATACACGTGTGTATGTGTACGTTCCTACATGGATAAAATCTGCAATTTCCCTGTCTTTGTCTCTCATTCTTTCCCTATTTCTTATGACTTCTTCTTCTGGTAACGAAGGTTCAAAGAAGAGCTGCAATGTAACTACAAAAATAATCTTCTAGAATAATTCTTTCTTGCTCCCAGATAGTCAGTATTTGTTCTACTTGGAACATCAGCCAATGAGATGAGCTCCAAACTCATTGTGAAGCCTGATGTGTTTTACACAGAATCTATGAATCTAAATGTTAATATCATGTCTAATAAAACAAATTTACAGAAATGCCTTTAGATCTGAGCCCCTGAAAGTACCAAAAGAGAAGTAAAATATTATCAGTATTCAATATTATGGGGTAAATATTTCAATCCCAAAGAGAAGAATAGGATAATACAAAGAAACAGGACAAAAGCAAGACTGAAATCTGGCAGAGAAAACATCAAATTTTGCACCTTCATGTCCAGCACTCCAGGCAGACTGTGGTTACATGTGAGCTCCAAACGCCTTGGGGAGACTTACTGCTATGGCCTTGTCAGTTGCATCCCATGTGGCTTCTCTCTTGGGCTGACTTTGCTCACTGCTTGCTGCTTTCTTAAGCAGATGTCCCACATGCCTGACACCTCCAACTTCTTGGTGGCTTCATTTTTCAGTAACGCTTTCATAGCTTCACCCATTTGCCTTCTCAAGGGCACACTGCCTGGTTTCTGAGTCATTTTTCTAAAATCTGGATGGAAGCCTCTGTGACCCCGAAAGTCTTACAGTAGCAGATCAAAGCTGTCAAATTCTGCCACCAACTCGAGCAGTAATTGGGTCCTGTTGTATCATAGCTGCAACATCCTCTGAGTGCCTGAATGTCTGAGCATTGTGAAATGAACCTCAGGGAGTCAGTTCTCTGGGCAGCCTTTATGCACGATGGTGTCATGTGACTCTATTTTCAAAGCAAAGTGCTTGAAGATAGCTTAACATTTTTACACTTTTCCTATTATCTTGAAACAAAGTACTTGGGTTATTTTTAATGCTAATCTGTGGCACCAATAGATGCTTGCCTTCTGGTGAAGTTGCAAACTATTTTATACCTGTGTTTTGGTCCTGATTCTCACTGTACGACAGACTAAAAACATCTGATAATACCCATGCTACAGCCTGAATATTGGACTGCAAGGGAATTTTCTTCTGACAGATAAATTAGTTCAAGGGATATAGTATCTCTCTCTCACTCACAAACTCTTAGAATTTGTATAAAATGCAGAGAATTTTTTGTCAATGTGTAATACATATGACTACTAGTCCAATTGTCAGTGGACTCCTTGATCCCAAAAGAAGCCTGCTGTGCCTGACTTTTACTGTCCCCACTTCCATCAATATTCTGGCCTTCTAAGCTCAGAGGAGAATCTCTCATCAGTCTCTTCGTACTGAATTCTTAGGCTTCTTTAGCTTGCGTCTCTAAACTTCTCCAATACCTCTTGCAAATCAGTTCCATCATTTAAACCTCATGATTAGGTATAGTCATAGCAATGTCCATACTTGCAACACTAATTTTCTGTTTTAGTTGTCCCATCACTGGAACAAAATACAGGACACTGAAATTTAAAGGAAGAAGGCTTCATGATGGCCCACAGTTTTCAGAATATGTATATAAAGTTGGCTGCCTCCAAAGCAAAATTGGCATGACAGAAGGCAAGGCAGAGGAATATTGCTCAGTCTATGGTACCCAGGCATCAGAGGGCAGGAAGGAGGAGATGGGGAAAAGAATACACTCTTTCAGATCACTTCCCCTGTGATGTGTCCAGACCCCACCTCCTGACATCAAGACACCAATAAAGGCATCAGTGGACTAATCTACTAATGCATAGAGCATCCCCCAATCCACTCATCTTATAAACATTTGAGCCTCTGGAGACACATTTATATCTAAGGAAAAATTTATTACATTATATTGTATATTTTTATTAAGTTTATAGGTAAAATTTAGATATACATAGTAATTGTATTCATCATAGGGAATTTGCATCTGTATACGATGTATCTTGATTCCTCTTTTTTTCTCAATTCCCTCCTCCCTTCAACCCCTCTCCTCCTCCTTAGGTACAAAGTTTCATTTCCATTTTATCCTTCTTTTATAAATGTTTTACTTTTCTCTTCCTTCCTTTCCCCCACAACCCTCCCCAGTTCCTTTTCTTTTGAACCATTTCTTACTATATCACAATATATATTACTCACTTAGATCTTTATTTACATTTAAGGTTTGTTACACCAGGGAAACAATGTGAGACTGATATATTTCACTTGTGAGCATGATCTCAAGTTACATCCATTTCTCTGTAAAAGTCTCAAGTTTACCCTTCTTTATGGCTGAGTAGTACCGTATTGAATAAAAATACCACATCATTTTATCCATTCCTCGGTTGATGGACATTTGGGTTGTTACAAATTGTGCCACTATGGGGCTAGGGATTTAGCTCAGCTGCACAAGTGCTTGCCTGGCAAGTGCAAGGTCATGGGTTTGATCCCTGGTACCAAAAACAAAAATTGTGACACTATAAATATGGGTGCACATATATCACTGTGGTATGATACTTTTAATTCTTCTGGGAAGACACCTAACATAGATAAAGCTAAGTTAAATTGAGCCTCTAATCCTAGCTTCTGAGGAATCTCCACACTGATTTCCACAGTGGTTGCACCAGTCTACACTCGCATCAATAGTGGTGAAGAGCTCCTTTTTCCCTGTTCTCCCTCCAGCACTTTTGATTGGTTGAATTATTGATAATAGTCATTTTTTTTGGAGTTAGATGGAATCTCAGCTTTGTTTTATTTGCATCTTTCAAAAGATCAGTGATGTTGAATATTTCTTCATATATTCATTTGTTATTTGGTTTTCTTCCTCTGAGAAGTGTGTATTCATCTCAGGTGCCCAATTTTGAATTGGGTCTTTGAATGTGGGGGGTGGAATTGATTGTTTCCAATTCTTTATATGTTCTATATATTAGCTTCTTGTCTGAGGAAAAAGTAACTAAAATTTTTTCCCTATCTGTGGGTTGTCTTTTCACTCTGTTGTTGATTTCTTTGCTGTGCAAGAGATTTTTTTTAATACAATGAGACCCCAGTTGTAGATTCTTTGCATTACTTCTTATGTGATCAGAATTTTGTTCATGAAATCTTTTACCACACCTGTATCTTCAAGAGTTCTACCTATTCCCTCTTCCAGTATATTTGGTGTTTCTGTTTTAATGTTTAGATCTTTGATGTACTTCAACTTTAGTTTGTTGTATGATCAGAGACATGGTTCTATTTTTAGTCTTTGGAATATGGCAAGTCACTTTTTTCAGCACCATTTATTAAAGAGGCTATCTTACTTCCATTGAATGTGTTTGACCCCTTTTTTCAAAGATAAAGTGACTGATTGTATTGGAGTTTTTCAGGATTTTCTAATACATTCCACTGAGCCTTAGGTTTGTTTGATTTTTCTCCAGTACCATGTTTTTATCACAGTACTTTTGTAGTACATTTTCATACACTGAAAGTCAAAAGATGGTAAACAATACTCCGTGCAACAGGAACCCAGAAAAAAATAGGGGTAGCTATTCTATTTGCAGATAATTTGAATTTCAAACCAAGACTGATTAAAAGAGACAAAGAAGGTCACCACATACTTGTTAATGAAAAACTTCAAGAAGATGATATAAAAATCATAAAAATTGATGTACCAAATACCAGTGCACCCAACTACATAAACTATATATTAAGGAACTTGAAAAATAAAAAAAAAAATACTATCACAGTTGTAATGGGGGACTTAGTACTCCACTGTCACATACACACAAGTCAAGCAGACAAAAGATCAATAAAGAAATATCAGAACTAAAGTAAACCTGTGAATAAATGGACTTAGTATATGTCTACAGAGCATTCCACCCCACAACATCAAAATACATATTGTTCTTACATGCACATGGGACAGTCTCCAAAATAGACCATACACTAGCCCATAGTACATGCATAAGCAAATGTAAAGGAGTTGAAATTATCTGAAGTATATTATCTGACCATAGTGCAATAAAATTAGAAATCAACATGAAAAGAAACCACAAAAATATATTAACAACTGGAAATTAAATAACATCCTCTTGAACAACAATTGGGTAACAGATGAAATTAAAGTAGAAATTAAACAGTATCTACAGTTAAATGATAATGCTGATAAAACATATTGAAACACATGGGGCACAATGAAAGCAATTTTAAGAGCAAAACATAATGGTAAATTCACACATCTGAAAAACACAGTGATTTCAAATAAACAACCTAATGTTGAGTATCAAACTTCTAGAAAAAGAAGAACAAATCAAACCCAAAGTTCATACAAGGGAGTAAACTATAAGCATAAGCACAGAAATAAATGCAATTGAGGCTAAAAAAACAATACAAGTAATCAATGAATTGAAGAGTTGGTTATTTGAAAGATCAAATAAAATTGATAAACCTTTCCCAACCTTTCTAAAAGAGGAAAGAAAAGACACAAATTCATGCAATTAGGATTGAAAGCAGTGAAATTACAGCAGATCCTGTGGAAATCTGTAAGGTCACCAATACTTACTGTTATGGTTTGTGGCTGAGTGTTCCCCCAAAGCCTCATGCAGTCATGGAGACGACTGAGTCTAGTGTTTGTGATTGGTTTGTTGTCTGGCACTGGGACTGGTGGTGTGAGTGGTGTACCCGCCTAGGAGTGGGTGCCAGCATACACTATAAGGGAGAGAAGGAGATACGTTCTCTCCTTTTGCCCTTTTGCTCTTGTTGCTTTTGGAATCTGCACAGCAACCATGAACAGTTACCCTTTAGCCATGCCACCCTATCTTGGAACCAGTTCAGTAAGGACAGAAACCTACAAAATATGTAAGCTAAATAAACATTTCTTTCCTTCATTTTGGGTGTCAAGTATTTTGTCTCAGTAATGAGAGAAAAGTAACCAAGACACCTACTTTGAGAACTTGTATTCTAATAAGATGGGAAAAACGGAAGAAATGCACAGATTCCTAGATACATAGCAATTGTCAAAACTGAATCAAGAAAATACAAAAATTCTAAATAACCCAATATCAGTCAACAAAATTGGAAATTTAATTACAAATATACAAATAAAGCAAAGCCCAAGTCCTGATGCATTCACTGCCAAATTCTACAAAAAATTTTGAGAAGATCTAGTGCCACCACTGATGAACCTGTTTAATGAGACTGAAAAAGAAGCAACACTTTCAAACTCATTCCTGGAAGCAAATATTACCATGATACCAAAACCAGAGAAGGTCCCACTACAAAAGGGAACTACAGGCCAATCTTTCTAATGGACATAGATACAAGTATCCTCAACATGATACTAGTAAACAGAAGGCAGTAAATCATCCAGAAGATTATACACCATGACCAAGTAGGATTTATCCCAGGGATTCAGGGATGATTCAACATACACAAATCAATAAATGTAGCATACCATATTGGCAGAACCACTAACAAAAATCACATGATCATATCAATAAATGCAGAAAGAGAATTTTACAAAATCCAACACCATTCAATGTAAAACAAATCCTACAGAAAATAGGAATAGATTGTCTTTATCTCAATCTGATAAAAGCCATCTGTGACAAACCAACAACCGATATCATAGTGAATGATCAAAAACTGGAAGTTTTCACTCTAAAATCAGAAACAAGCATGTCCACTATCACCACTCCTATTTAATATAGTTCTGGAAACATTAGCTAGAGTAATTAGACAAGAGAGAGAAATAAAATGAGTTATGAAAGGAAGGAAAAAATTAAAGTATCATTTGCAGATGACATGATACTCTGTATAGGAGACTACAAAAACTCCACCAAAAGACTTGTAGGTTAGTATTTTTTATAAAATGATTCATTCAAGACTTTGAGCAGACACCTCTTTGACAGTATTGTATAATGATAAAAGAAGGCATTTTAATAATTAGCTTATTTGCTTTATGTTATCCTTTTGCTTTTAGAAATGCATCAACATTACCATCCCTAAAATTGGTATGATGCCTCCTACTTAAATAAATTAGTTAATTATGTGAAAATGGATGATGGAGCTCTTTTTGCATTTAAAAACTGTGGTGTTAATTTTCAGCTGAAAATCCTTCAATAATATATTTTACATATGATAAATGAATGAAAAATCACACACACTACATGTTGTCAGGAATTCTACCATGGTAAAACAAAATTTTTTATTGAAATTGATGTAGTAGTTATAAAAAGATGCAATAATTTTGCATTTAAGTGAAAAATTAGGAGACATTTTAATCTTAAATACATTCTTAGAACTTCACATATGGAAATCAAAGCTCTAGCGATGTCACTCATAGATTTCAGCAATCATATGCTGGACAAGACAATGGGTAAGGTTTATTTTAGCCTTATGTGTTCTAAATTTTTATGTAATAAATGTATGATATCATACTTTCTGTTTTACAGACTAATATTTTTCTTTCTCTAATCTCTAATGAAATCTCATTGGAGGAAATGCATATCTTTCTAAAGCACTTAAACATTAAAAACCCTACCATATTAATTCTAGTTAAATAAAGCTACATATTATATTTTGAGACTAAGATAGTCATTACTTTAAATTGAATCAGGTTTCCTTTCTAATATATGATAAGTGATTTAATGTAATCACTGTGACTATTTTAACTGCACTTAAGAAAGTAACTGAAAATATATGAAATGAGACTGCTAATTAAGTGTAGGCACTGGAAAGTCTTACATCTGTCAGTTAAGCTTTCATTATTGATTAAGACATTCATGAAAGTAGGTAAGTATTTTCTGTGTGGTTAGTTTGAAACTATTTGCTACTATCTTCACACTTAGGGTCAAGTACCACAGCTGTGATTCAGTTGATTTCTTCATGATTTCAGCAAAATACCAAGAAATAGCTCAATAAACACATAGAATCTTCTTTAGCAGCATAATGCAAGTTACAGCTGTGCCATGTTTGACTTGAATTTATGTTTGAGATAGTAGATTGGCTTCCTTTGTCCTACAGAATGAAGACTTAATGGTGATATAAAGTCAATGTATTAAGTAAGCATTTTTTAAACTTAGAAATATCAATGAAGTGAAATATACTGAAAAAGACAAAGAAAAAATGATTACAATAGCAACATAGAAGTATGGCTATGACTTAAGTTTTATACGTATTTCATTTATGACGAAGATCAATATGAAGAACTATTACTCCATAATACTATTTAAAGTGAACTATTTAAATTGGGTAGGATCTGGCTTATAAATTACTATGATAGTCATTGGAGAAATTAGGAAAATAAAATGCTATATAAAATGCATTAAATGGTTCATATTAATTCTGCTTTTTTTTTTTTTTTTTTTTTTGTACTGGGGGTTTGAACTCACAACCTTGCAACTACCAGACAGGCACTTAGGCCACGAAGTAAATCCCTGGCCCTATTTTTCAAGACACGGTCTCACTATGCAGGTCAGACTGGCCTTGAACTCACTTTGTAGCCCAGCCTGGTCTCAAACTCACAAGATCCTCCTGGCTCAGCCTCCCGAGTGCTGGGATTAAAGGTGTGCACCACCATGCCCAGTTTTAATTTTGCTTTAAAGAGATTAAAAGGTAATTAGAATCTGGATCAGTAGATATTTGAGAAGTTATTGAGAATATTACTATAGTGTAAAACATATTCTAATTTAAAGTCATTTTCTGTGCTCAAGTATGTATTTCAAATACATAATATCATATCACTGAAGCCCCAAAGTTGAAAATTCAATTTATAGCATACTCACCTAAATGAAAAATTATAAATGCTATGTCTGTCTCTGTCCTACTGCAGTACAAAGCAAAACTAAGAGATCATAATCAAGTACCAGTATTTATTCCAAAGAAAATCCAATGCATATTGTGCTTTGTGAATTGATTCTGATTTGTATGCTATGAAAGCATCCAGCCAAATTCATGTGCTCTGCACTTAATACACAGTGCCACAGTATTGGAAACAGGGACACAGTGGGAGACTTTTAGGTAATGAGGGCTCCACCATTATGATTAATGCAGCTGTAGAAAACCTTCTCAGACTATATTTTCCCTCTTCTACTCACCCATGTTGTGAGAACATTCCTTATCTGTGGGGGATGAAACAACAAGATGAAATCTTGAAACCAGAGTACTGAACCTACCAGTAGTTGGTAATGGATTCTCTGGCTTCCAGAAATGTGATAAGTAAATTTCTAATTTTAAATCATTGTAGATTATCATGTAGCAGCAACATGGACTCCTATCATTCATTTAATTAATATAAACAGGATATTAACAACCGGGCCAAATTATAAAGCTTGGATATGTTGGTTCATACTCATTTTTTTAACTCATGTTTAAATACTAGATGCTTGGAATCTATGGCATATCCTCAAATACTTCATACTGTATCTAATTTCCAGAAATGTTTATTACCAATCTTAACCACCCATATGACACAGAAAAAGTAGAGTACATGAAAAGTGCTTTGACAATATCCCTGAAATTTGGAAAGTAGGGCCACCTGACGTACACTTAAAGTAAAGGTGAAACAGGGTGTTTACCAGGTTTTGTAAACTTGGAACAGAGATGAGGTGATATTTTGCAGAGTTTTCATAGCATGGCCAAACCACATGATGCTTTTTAATAGATGTGATTCGCTAGATTTAACTCATTAGAAGTTTTATTTTTTCCAGATGGACATTTTACAGGAGTAGAGATTGCAATGTTGAAAATAAACCACTGTTAACAAGACAACAGAGCGGCTCTGCACTTCCTCCATTGCCCCAGGATGTGAGCAGAATGTAAGTTCACACTTTGTGCTTCCTGCATTCCCCTGGGACAGTGGTGCTGGCTAGAGGAGACATGCTGAGGAGTATAAACCTTCTAAGAAAGCCTTGCCATCAGTGAGAATGCTATCTAACATCAAAAATCTAAAAGCAAAAATGATGCTGAAAACAAAATAAAATGGAAAATAGAGAAAGAGAAGATGAACAAGCAAAATCCAATCTGAAGCACCCAGCCCACCCAAGACAAGCCCAGAACACAGAGAGAGAGAGGAAATCAGAAGCCAACAAATGGAACTCTCTGAAATGATAGCAGCAGAAGTGAAAAAACAAAAACAAAAACAAACAAAAAAAATAAAACAATGGAAGAGGCCATGGAAAAAATTATCTGTAAGGTGCAAAAAGAAATGATTATCGAAACAAAAAAAAAAAAACATTAAAGCAGACACAGAAGAACAAATAGAGGAGCTCATGAAATTGATGGAAACTAAGAATGCCAAACATAGACAAGAAAGGGAATCAGTGAAACAATCAAAACAGAATTGTATGAGATTAGAAACTCCATTGAAAGTATATGCAGCATATTGAATGAAGGCAAGAATAGACTATCAGAACTAGATGACAGGAACACAACTAGTGACCAGGAAAAGAAAGCCTAAAAATTGCAAAGGATCATGAAAAATCAATCCAACAGCTATAGGATGAAGTAAATAAGAATAACATAAAGTTGACTGGAATCAATGAGAAAGCTGGAGACAGAGCAAAAAACATTTAAAACTTCTTCACAGAAATAATGGCAGAAAAGTTCCCCAACATGGATGAAGAATTTTACATACAAATAAATGAAGCACATAGAATTCCAAATAGCCCCAACCAAAGTAAATTTCCTTTAAGGCATATAATAATTAAGATTTCAGAAATTCAGCAAGAGAACAAAATGATAAAGGCAACTAGAGAAAGGAAACATACCACCTATAAAGGAAAGCCCACCGGAATCACAGCGGACTTCTTAACACAAACCCTAAAATCAAGAAAAGCTTGGTGTAAAGTGTTTCAAGCATTAAAAGAAAACAATCTTTAACCAAGATTGATATAACCCACAAAACTATCCTTCAAAATTGATAGAAAAATACTATACTTCCATGACAAAGAACAACTGAAGAAATTTATGACCACCAAACCAGCTCTACAGAATGATCTGAAAGACATATTAGAAAGCGATAACAAAGACTACAGGCACACAAGCACCAATAGAAAGAAGCTGTCAAACAGGTCAACAACTATGTAAGATAGAAAAACAGGGAACAAACAAGAGGGAAACAACATGGAAAAGAAAACCAATACATATCAGTTATAACCAACAAGATAAATGGTCTCAATTCACCAATCAAAAGAAAGACACAGAAAGGATCGTGAAGCAAGATCCAAGAATATGCTGTATTCAAAAAACACATTTAACCCAAAAAGAAGTACATAAACTAAAATTCAAAGGATGGAAAGCAATTTTCCATGTTACAGGAACCCAGAAAAAATCAGGGCTAGCTATTCTATTTGCAGACAATGCAAACTTTAAGGCAAAACTGATTAAAAGAGGCAAAGAAGATTACCATATACTCATTGAAGGAAAACTCCAAGAAGAAATACCAATCATAAACATTTATGCACCAAACACAGGCTCACCCAACTACATAGAACAAATATGAACTAGAATGAAAAATCAAGTAAGCACCTCAGTCTCACAAATGAATAGAAAAACTAGACAAAAAATCAACAAATAAATATTAGAATTAAAACAAACTTGTGAACAAATGGACTTGGTAGATCCCTACCAAGGATTCCACCCCAAAACATCAGAAAACACCTTCTTCTCAGCTTCATATGGCACATTCTCCAAAATAGATCAATTATTAACTGACAAAACATGTTTAAGTAAATGCAGAAGAATTGAAATCATCCCATGCCTACTATTTGACAACAGTACAATGAAACCAGAGATCAGTGACAAGGAAACCACAAAAACTACTTTAATACATGGAAATTAAACAACATCCTTCTGAACAGCCAGTTAAAGGTTATTTTTATTGTCACAGAGGAAACTAAAGATGAAATTAAAATGTATACAATTAAATGATAATGTTGATACAACATACGAAATTTATAGAATACAATGAAGCAGTCCTAAGAGGGAAGTTTATAGTGATAAACTCAAACATAAGGAAAACAGAATGAGCTAAAATAAACAACCTAATGTTGAACCTCAAACTTCTAGAAAAACAAGAACAAATTAAACCCAAAACTCCAACGATGAGGAAATTATAAAGATAAGAGCAGAAATAAATGCAAGTGAGTCTAAGAAAACAATACAAAGAATCAAAGAACTGTAAAGTCAGTTATTTAAAAGAATACATAAAACTGATAAACCATTAGCCAGCCTCATCAAAAAGAGGAAAGAAAAAACACAAATTCAAGCAATTAGGAATGAAAAGGGGAAAATCACAACAAACTCCCCAGAAATTCAGATGATCATCAATATCTATTATAACAACCTTTATTCTAATAAGAAGGAAAACACAGAAGAAATGGACAGATTTCTAGCATGATTGAATTGCCAAAAATAAATCAAGAATATAAAAATTCTAAATAATATCAGTCAATGAAATTGAAAATGTAATTAAAATGTAATTGAAAATATAATTAAAATGTGAAAATCCCAGGCCCTGATGGATTCACTGTTGAATTCTACAAGAAATTTAGAGAAGAACTAATGCTACTAATGCCAAACTATTCAAAGAAATTAAAAGGGAAGAAGTACTTCCAAAGCCATTCCTGGAGGCAAGTATTACACTGATTCTAAAACCAGAGAAGAACCCAATCAAGAAAGAAAACTTTAGGCTAATATCCTTAATGAACATTAATGCAAAAATCCTTTATAAGATACTAGTAAACAGAATGCAGCACATCATCAAGAAGATCATGCATTATGACCAAGTAGGATTCATCCCAGGGATGCAGGGATAGTGCAACATATGCAAATTGATAAATGTAATACACCATATTTGCAGAACCAAAGACAAAAATCATATGATCTTCTCAATAGATGCAGAAAAAGCATTTGACAAAATCCAACACCCATTCTTGATAAAAATCCTATGGAAAATTGGAATAGATGGTCTTTATCCCAATCTGATAAAAGCCATCTATAACATACCAACAGCCAGTATCATATTACATGGTCAAAACTAAAAGCTTTCCCTCTAAAATTTAGAACAAGGCAAGGATGTCCATTGTCATCAGTACTGTTCAATATAGTTCTAGAAACATTAATCAGAGCAAGTAGACAAGAGAAAAAATAAATAAAAAGAATAAAGTTATGAAAAAATAATTTAAATTTTCATTATTTGCAGATGACATAATACTCTACATAGAAGATCCAAAGAACTCCACCAAAAACCTTGTAGACATAATATCCAAGTTCAGTAACATAGCAGGACACAAAGTCAACACTCAAAAGTCAATAGAATTCCTGTACACAAACAAGAAACTCAGAGAGACGAATTAGGGCAAGCACACTTCACAATAGCATCCAAAAAAATGAAATACTTAGGAATCAATCTAAGAACAGATGTGAAAGATCTGTATAGTGAAAATTACAGTACCCTAAAAAGGAGATTGAGGAGGATATCAAAAAATGGAAAGATATCCCTTGTTCTTGGATAGAAAAACCCACATAGCGAAAATGGCCACACTCCAGAAACTGATATACAGATTCAATGCAATCCCAATCAAAATACCATTAATATACCTCACAAACCTAGAAATAACCTTCCTAAAACTCATTTAGAACCAGAAAATACTTAGAATAACAAAATCAATTCTGAGCAACAAATGCAAGTTGGTAGGGGGAGGGGCATCACAGTGCCAGACTCGATATTATATTACAAAGCTACAGGTACAAAATCAAGTTATTGGCGAAAAAAAGGCCTGAGAATCAGTAGAACAGAAGAAAAGATGAAGATGCATCCCCAGACACATTCAGCCACCTTTGACAAAGGAGCCAACAATATTCATTGGAAGAAAGATAGCCTCTTCAATAAATGGTGCTGGAAAAACTGGTTCTTCACATGCTGAGTATTAAAACCAGACCCATGTCTATCACCATGCACTAAACTAAAGTCAAAGTAAGTGAAAGATCTAAATATTAAAATAGAAACACTAAAGGAGGAGAAAATAGACAGAAATCTCGAAGACAGATGTAGGCAGAGACTTCATGAACAAAACCCAGACTGCAAGGGGAGTAGTACAAATAATCAACAAATGAGATCTCATCTTATTAAAAAGATTTTGCACAAGAAAAGAAATCAACAACACAGTGAAAAGATGACCCACAGACAGGGGAAAATTTTTTTCCAGTTTTTCTTCAGACAAGGAACTAATATCTAGAATATATAAGGAATTTAAAAAAATCAGACCCTCCAAATTCAAAGACCCAATCAAAAACTGGGCATCTGAGATGAATATACATTTCTCAAATGAAGAAATACAAATGGCAGAGCCAGGTGTGGTGGTGCATGCTTGTAATCCCAGCACTCAGGAGGTTGAGGCAGGAGGATCATTGCAAGTTTGAGACCAGCCTGGGTTACAAAGTAAGCTTAAGGTCAGCCTGAACTGCATAGTAAGACCCTGTCTCAAAAAGACAAAAAGAAAGAAAAATGACAAATAAATACATGAAAAAATGTTCAGCATAATTGGTCATTTGAGAGATGCAAATTAAAACAACACTGAGAATCTACCTCACCCCAGAGAGAATGGTTATCATCAAAAAATCAACTGATAGTAAATGCTTTCTTGGCTGTGCAGAAAAAGGTACCCTTTTCCACTTTTGGTGGGAGTATAGACTGGTGCGGCAACTGTGGAAATCAGTGTTGAGATTCCTTAAAAACCTAGGATTAGTGGTCACTTTCGAACCAGCTAGTACCTTTCTGGTTATCTTCCCAGAAGAATTAAAAACATCATACCTCAGCAATATATGTGCACCCATGTTTATAGCGGCACAATTAATTCATTATAGCTAGATCTTGGAAACAAGCCATATGTTCATCAACCAATGAATGGATAAAAAAGATGTGGGTTTTTTATATAGTGGTGTACTACTCAGCCATAAAAAGAATAAGCTTGAGACTTTTATAGGTAAATGGATACACTTTGAGACTGTACTCATGTATTAAATAAATCAGACCCACCTGTTTAAACATCATATTGTCTCACTAATGTGAGAAACTGAACAAGTAAATAGGATTCAAAATGTGCAATAGAAAGCTGGGCGTGGTGACGCACGCCTTTAATCCCAGCACTCGGAGGCTGAAGCAGGTGGAGCGTTGTGAGTTCGAGGTTGGTTTGCGCTACAAAGTAAGCAAGGCCAGCCTGAACTACATAGTGCGACCCTGCCTTGAAAAAAACAGGGACTGGAGTTTGGCTCAGTGGCTTAAGTGCCTGCTTCGATTCCTGGTACAGACCAAAAAAAAAAAAAAAAAAAAAAGTGCAATAGATATTGTGAATTGGGAAGAAACTGTTCAAAAGAAAAGACAAACTGTGATGGTGGAAAGAGGAGAGGAAGAAAGGGAAACAGAAAAACTATATGTATACACAAGATAGTTAAGATAGTTATACAATTAACTTCTCTTAGTTCCTTGAAAAGAAAATTTTATGCTAATATTATTTGGACAAGATATCATGCCTATATTTTGTACTCTGAATAACTACTACAAAGACAACAATATGCAATGGATCGACTATTGTAACAGTCCTACTAACTTGTTTTGAAACTCAGTTTCATTGTTATGTTTATCTTTTTTGTCTTTAAAAATAAAAAAAGACAGCAGAGGATCAGCTGCATTCCCTGAATTTCCATAAATTT
>RJWM01029799.1:0-24073 GCA_004363535.1 Dasyprocta punctata | reverse complement strand
TTATCCTTACAGCAACACAATAGCTATAATATTTGTAATAGTTAAATCGTAAAAAACTCAAATGCCCATCAATCAAGGAATGGATAAAAAAGATGTAGTACATTTATACAACTTAATACTACTTAGCTGTAAACAAGGATAAACTGGAGAGTTTTACAGGTGAATGGATGCAACTTGAGACCATACTCATAGCGAAATAAATCAGACCCACATGTGTAAACATCATATTGTCTCCCTAGTGTAAGAAGTTTAAAGAGTAAATAAGATCCAAAATATACAATAGATTTTGTGAAATGGGAAGAAGCTGTTCTAAAGGAAAGAGAAACTAGGATGGGGAAAAACAGAAAACAAGGAAGGGAAAAGGAAAATTGAATACACATGCACAAGACAGATAAGATAGTTTATCTACTAATTTCAATCAGTTCACTGAAAAGAAAGGTTTATGTTTGTATTGTTTGATCAATTTTTCATGAATTTATCTTATTATGTGAGCAACTACTTTAAAGATAACAATGCACAACATATTAACCATCGCTAGTCTTCTACTATCTTGTTTTGAAATTTTGTGCCATTGTTTTAATTGTTTTTTCTCTTTAAAATAAAATTTTAAAAATAAAAAAGCAGGGATTTTTTTCCCTTGCTGTTAAAAGAATAAGTCAAAGACAACTGAAGTCTGAAAGGGATTTAACATGAGGAAGTTTCATAGCAGAGGGAGATGGAGACAAGTGGAAGGACCTAAAAGAAAATTTTAGGGTCTAAAAGAGAGCCCTGACAACCAGCAAAAAGCTTGGAATCTCATTCCTACAATGAGAAATAACTAAATTTTGCTAACAGTTTGAAAGATCTTAGAAGTGAATTCATTTTTGAAACTTTCAAATAAACGCTTCATTTGCCCCATATTTTGATTTTGGGCCTGTGAGATCCTAAATAAAGGCCCAGCTGAGACCTCCTCCTAGGTTTACATTCTGACTTACATGTCAATGAGACAACAAGTAACCGCTGCTTTCAGCAGCTATGGCTGTGGAAAATTGCTAAGTAGAAAGGAAACTAACAAGCCCAGGAAGACTAGGAAATGCTGGTTTCCAGTAATCAATGTTTTGGGGGGTTGGGAGCCATCTAGGAGTCAGACCATCAAATAGAGTGTTTGTATGCCAACACTTGTTAGGGATTTTGATTGGGTGACTGGGAAATACTGAAATTCTGTATTAGCTGGCATGGGTAGCATGGGAATTAGCATTTTACCTTTCGCCTATGGGGAATTTAATTGATCAAAGGCCTAGATGCTTTTCTTTGAAGTCCATCAAGCTGTTGTACTGAAGTCACACTTTCAAGAGGGTGCTTTTTGCCAATTTGTAAGGACAGCTTGATCACTAAGGCATATCCATCCTGAGCAGTAACAGACTCCTCTGGAGGCTGAACATAACTTGAAGAGTCATGCATGGCTTTGTCGAAGCTCCTTAAACAAAAGGTGAGGTAGATGCTTCCATCCAGTCTCTGTCTCAAAGTTCTTTATGACAAACAGACTTCCTTATGGTCTGACTGCTCTCCAGACTTTTCCTGGCTCCCTCCCCACCTCCTCTCCCGTCACACAGGCATTTCCCCTAATAAAACTCTTGCAAATGTAAACCTGTTTTCAAGTCAGCCCTTTGGAGGACTTGGACTAACCCAGCTGGATCATCTTTTCTCTTGTGAAATCCTTCGTTTCAAGATGATCATACGATAAATGATGGTGATACTGAGAACCACAGTATTACCAACAGGAGCTTTAGACCTGAGTGCTAGTACAGGACTTTGGTCAAGGAGGCAGTACTCCATCAGATACCACTTTCTCTTGGCTAAATTTCACCCTGTTGGCTTCAATGGCCAAGGTCCAAAAGATCCTGTCAATCCAAACTTGAATGTCAGATTCCACCACTGAGCAGGGTCACAGAATCAGAACATCACCACCACAACCAGAAGAGAAGGAGTCAAAGAGAAGGACCAAGAGCTAGTGTTTACCCTCCTGACTAGAGCTCAGCTGGCAGCAACTCTGGCTTGATTGCCAAATGGGTCAAAAAATGTAATGTCCAAAGGGACAGGGAATGATTAAAACGTTGGCCAGAGTGACTACCTCAGCTACTGGTATAGTTAGATGGAAGAAGAAAATAAATCATGACTATAGGAGCTTCCTGCTTTATTTTCTTTGAAGTTTCCATCCACAGAAAATCCAAAGTAATTAATGATCTGGAAAATGACTGATCTCTCATGATGACTTCCTTTGTGGAAGAAGATAGTGAGCAGAGGAGCACTGAAGAGCCTAGTTCTTTCTCCTGGGAGTCAGATGACAGCCTGAGGTGTCCAGCAGCCTCAGCAGTGTAGATTTCTAGTTATGGCATTAGGAGACAAAACTATGCAGAACTTCTGATATCTCCCTAACCAATAGCAGTGTCACTGGGAAAAGACTTACATGAAGCCTGGCAAACAGGAAGGGTATCAGGAACGTCCTCATATCAGGGGACCCAAGCAGGAGAAAAGGAAATTGTCAAAGATTAAAGGATAACTTAGCATCAACTTGCATTTTATTCTAGGATCATCTCAACCATATTATATGATAGTTTAAATAAAACTAGGTCCTGCAGTAGCAGGGATTAAAACCAGAATTACACAAAATACAAGTACATTGAATAATCCTTAGTAGGTCCGTGAATCTGCCCATGAATATATTTGTATTTCATAAATACCATAATTGAAAATGAACTCAATTAATGAATTTCTAGCACTTTTCAGTTCAACACAGACATGTTACACACCACAGTGACCTTGAATGAGAAATCGAACTCAATTGCAGTACTTCCTTTTGCACTTCAGATGTGGTTGGAATTCGGTCATTTTCCCTTAGATACTAAAGCCCATATTCTCCAGTAATGTTTGTGTATTAACAACTGACTTGACAGCCACTTTCATTTTTACGTGTTACAAGTATACAAATATTTCATAACAGTAAATGTTTTTTAAGAAATGAAATGAGATCCAAGCTCTATGCTCAATTCTTTTAAAAAAATGTACTATACTGAACTCTCTTAGTCTATGTTGGCTGCATTAAATGTTTTTTTAAAAAAACTTAGACTGAGAGGCTTATAAACTGCATAAATGCATAAAATAACAAAAATTAAACAGTTCTGGAGACTGGGATGTCCAAACTCAAGGTAGTGGCAGATACGGTGTCCAGTAAAGGCAGTTTCCTCATAGATGGCTGTCTTATCATCATAGGAGGCTATCAAGTGATGAAGAGCTGAACAAGCTGTTAAGGGCCTTTTCTGTAATCACATGAATCTCTTTTGTGAAGTCTTCTTCCTCATAACATAACCACCTCCAGAAGCCCTTCTCAATATCATCACCTTGGAGTTAAAATTTCAGCATATGAATTTTTCAGGGATATAAAAACATTTAAACCATAGCATGAAACAATATTTTTCTTACCTTCTGAAAGAAAGTAGAGATATATAATACATAGAGAAGATAAATAAAGTAGAGAGATGTAATAGATATGGTAACCTATGCTATGATACAGAACTGACAACTGTTATCAACGTATTTGTCAAGTTAGACACATTAAATGATTATTCTATTATCCAACTACATTTTCTGAGAAATAGCACATTATTCTACATGATGACTTCTATAAAAATAGAGCATTTCATATTCTCAATCTATGAAATTTTCCTGTGAGAACAAGGTAAGAATTTGTACATTTTATTCTTGATACAAACCAACTGTTTTTGGACCTCCAAAAGGTTTTGGGTTGAAATCTTAATGGCCCAAGGCAATGGTATCAGGAAGTTGAAGATCTGGAAGGTCATAATCATATTTCTGCCTTTTTAACAGGAGAATCAAGAGAGTTTGCCTCTTTTTCTGCTCTCCATAAGAGCATAAAATGACTACTGTCTACAAAACAGGAACTAAAGACTTTCCAGACCCTGGACCTACTAGAATCTTAATAATAGACTTCTCAACCTTCAGAAACTTTTTTCTTTTTTAGAGGGGAGGGTGTTACAGGGGATCAAACTCACAACCTCGTGCTCGCCAGGCAGGTGTGTACGCCATTAAGCTAAATCTCCGGCCCCAGTCTTCAGAATTTTTAGAAATACATTTTTGTTATAAAAGCTACCTAGTTTATGGTATATTTGGGATAGCAGCAGCTATTAGTAAGGCTAGTCTATAATAAACTTTGGCAATTATTTGTTTTATAACTACTGGTATTGCTTTAAAATTGTTCCTTCAAATTCAATGCAACAAATAGGCTTGAAATGAATGCAATATGTTAAAAAGTTAGATGATGATACCAATGCCAACCAACTTTTAGTATGTTGTCTGTCAATTAAAATGACAATCCTCTTTATTTTTGCATGCTGTTATTTGCAAAACTAGTAAATTATAAATCAGTAAGAGATCTATTAAAAATATGTTTTTGATTAGAGACCTACCCACCTAGGGGCGCAAACCAGGAAACTGTGAAAAGAGCACTGGCTTTAGCCATAGCACAGCTCTGCCTGTGCCTTCTAGTGTTGCCCTCTGCCACTCAGGGTTGCTGTGCCTTACTTTGAAAAGCATAAGAGACAGTAGATGTAGCAATATCTGTGTTTTCCTTTGTATAATATTAATGGTAACTAGTACATAGTTTTCATGTGTAATTCTATTTTTTATGCCTTTCAGCCAGCTATTAATTCCACTGTTAAGCGATAACAATGGAATCTTTTTGGACAGATGGTAGACAGTGGACAGTCAAGAGAAACTTGTATTGCTAAAATTGATTGAAACTTCAGAACTCCCTAAACATTAATTTTACCCAAGCTAAAAAAACAAAGCATAATTTTTTAAAAAATGACTTTTTATGTTTTATTGTTTGCCCTTCACTTTCTATTTTATTTTGGCAACACCAAAGCACAATCAAGTTTCTGACGCCATCGCCACCATCAACAGCAGCCACAACAATAACTAGACAGGAGTGATATGAAGCAGAGAAAATACAGCACATATAATGACAAAGTAATTTTTGATGTGAATACTTGAGAATTGATTACATTATGCAATTGGATCTACCAGAGGACCACCTAATGTAAGACAAGTTCTATACACTCTAAGAATTTTGGAGGGAAGTCAAAACTTCAATGAAGTAATTTTTTTCCATGACGTCAGGTATCTGTGGAATTGTTTAATTGTAAAACAATAAAATATTTTTATGAGGTTCAGGTTTATGTTTGCATAAAAGCCAGTGTATTCAGTATAATTGACTAGGATTTATATATTACATTATTGAGGAGGCTGTAAGAAGTTTAAACACTATTTTCACTTCTTTCTTAAATGTAAAGAAACGTCTACTTCGACCTGCATGTGTGGTCATCTTCTAGTAAAATTTTTTTAGAAAATGTCTCTCCCTTCCTTTCAGGTACATTTAAACATTTATATTTGCTGTTTGAGCAATTCCATCACTACTCACCTGTGGTTAATAGTATTGATAGGTCTTTTTTAATGCAGTGTAATTTTCAGGAAGGTCCTGAAGTCTTTTTTTTTTTAATTTTCCAAGAAATCTTTGCTGTTGTAGCAAGGTGAATGTCTGCGCTGCTCAATTTGTTACTCATAAAAGGACCTATTCATTGCAATACAACAGTAAGAATTCAAAAGTCATATAGGAACAGAAAAGACAATGTTTGCGCTAACAGATTTTTTGTGGAAATGCTACGCTGAAGAAGGCAATGGGATGGGTGATTGAATGGTACCCATTCTGAAGTTGTTTCTCATCCAACTGATCCTTGACAACTATAGCGTAAAGCTCAGAAGAGAAATCTCTTTGCACATTGGCATCATTATGCCTCTAACAACTGTGCGAGGCATAGAAATTATGATTTTTAATCCTGATATATCAACTTCCTTGGATTAAGGAAGGCCTAGCTGATTAGTAAACCATGCCTCTGAGTGTGTCTGGGTGGTCATGGACACATGGCCTTGAATATTTTGTGTGATCCTTCGCCCATTCCTCGCTGGCACTTTGTCCCCTGCTCTGCTTCATGGTCGTCATCGACCAAGCAGCTTTACTTTGCCACACCCTGCTGCCATGATGTTTCTGCCTCGGAGCCAGCCAAGTTTAGACAGAATTCCTGAAATTATGAGCCAAATTAAATCTCTCCTCCTTTTAATTTGTGTATGTTAGACATCATGTCCCAGCAACAGGAAAGCTAATACAGTAAATTGACACCAGAGAAGTGGGAGTATTCCTGTTCTTCTACCTGAGTATGTGGTTTAAAAGTCTTTCCAACAAGTTTATAAGAGGTGATAGAAAGGTTTGAAGATGCAGGTTAAAGAAGCCTTAAAATACAGTAAGCAGACCCTTAGCTCAGAAGACCAGAATGCTGACAGTAATGCAGATAAAAGCCAAACTCAGCAGATTTCAATTGGAAATAACAATTGGATTGCCATTTGGACTAGAGGTTATGTGTGCCACATTCTGGAAGAAATTTTGTTTTTGTTTTGCCCATGTCCTGAGACCTTACGGGAGACTGACATTAAGGATGGTAGACTAATTCATCTAGTGAAGCAAATTTCAAGATAGCCCAACTTTCAGACTGTGGCATAAGTACTCCTGGCTACTTTCAGCTACACTCATGGTGAGAATGTAGGACAAAAGGCAGAGCAGAATAATTTGAAAACCTAAAGTTTGGCCCAGAATGTGTAAAGTTGGAGGCAAAGGTGATATGACTGCTATAGAGATTAGTGCCATAAAAACAAACTATGCCATTTGTAAAATGCCATGAAGAAAGATCCCTAAGGGCTTCTCCTGCTCTGCTTCCCAACCACACTGAAATAAGCAAGACCCCACACATTTCAGACCCAAGGATGCAAAAATGTCACGTTTTCATTGAGAAGACTGTCCTTGGGACTACTGCTCAAGAAAGAGCTCCTAGGTAATTGGTTCTTCAGAGATCATTTCACTATTCTCTGTCATCCAGGAACTCAGACGCTACTGTGGCCCTAGTCCAAGGTCTGGATAGTGTTTCTGTTATGGGCAAACCTTGGCATTGTCCACAGGATATGAGTTTTACAGACGTGGAGAATATAACAGTTATGTGGTCATGGAGGCTTCCACTCAAATTTCAAAGAACAGACTGAGAGGCAAGGCCAGAATTCCCTGCAATGGCAGTGTATGAATCTGTGGAAATGAAGCTAAAGGTTCAGCAGAGACCCCAAGAAGTCAGTGATTCCAGGAATATGAAAAAGGGACAACAGCCCAAGAAAACTGCAAGTTATGAGTAAAGCTAGTTGAAGAGACCTTGTAAGCTATGACCAGCAGGTCAAGAGGGCTATGGAAACATGCACCCTTTGAAGCTTACATTTTGCCACTATGTGCCCTGAATACTGAACATGGAGTTACAGAATTTAACATTTACTCTACTGATTTTCAGGCTCACAATGGGCTGATTATTTTCTGTTCCCTTATTATTCCCTTTTGAACTAGGAATGTTTACCATGTACCGTTGTTTCTTGGGATTATGTAATTTGTTTTTGATTTTTATAAAAATCAGGTAAGAGTTTAAGTCTCAGAAAAAACTTGGACTTGGACCTTTGTAAAGTACGAGACTTTTTGAGACTTTGGGAAAGTTTTGGGAAGGGATTATTGTGTTTCCTATTGTTAGGCAGCGTTATGAACTTGCCATTGTATTTATTTAGGGATGGCTTAAGCATGCATTTGGATGTGAGGTTGCCAAATGGTTGGGGTTTTGACCATTAATCTGGATATGACGACTTCATCGGAATAAGAAATATTCAGCAGATTATTCGAGTATGTTTTTGAGTATATTTGGTGGTTTACTGAAGCAGGGCCTTGGGCACTGTACATGGTCCCTCACTCCTTCCCCTCTGGCACTGTTCTCCTGCTCTGCTTCCCAACCACCATGAACTAAGCAACTTCGATCCACTATGTTCTTCCACCATGAGGTTTCTGCTCTACAGCTGGCTGACCACATAATTAATATCTTGAAATCATGAACTGGATGAAACATTTCCTCCTGTAAATACTGTGCATTTAGTATTGTGTGTCTAATGCAGCTTTAAACTCATCATTTGCTTTCCAATGAGATTAAACAAAGATTAAGAATTTTCCTTAAAATGTGATTCTAACAAAATACTACCAGTCAGCAACAACTGGAACTTTTAATAAGTGATAAAAACTTTATGCTGTTCTGAGATTAAGATGATCTTTGTATCAACCACATAGTTCTTGACAATCTTTTATGTGGTTATATACAAATTTAAAAGTGGATTTGGAGTTAATCTAACTTAAGACTTAATTTCTAAAGAAATAATGATAAACCTTCTCATAGTTTATTTTAGACATGCTCAAGCTATCACGAAATCTAATACTGCTATTGTTGAGTTTCAATTTGTCAATTCAGTAGGGATGAACTACAAGTGCACTGATTTATCTACATCTTTCTGCTGGTCTCTCTGGCCTTCCCAATACTCATAAAAGTCATTTGGGGTTGTAGGCACTGCCAGGGAACTAATGGACTGTTACTTATAAAAAGCCATTAATTGTTCATTCTTTCAAATATTTAATATGTACAGACTCCACTGAAAAGAGAGTTTTGCCATATTTCTAGAAACAACTGCTTGCTACATTATAGGGTCACAGGCTTGACTGGTTAGGTCTGAGAAACATCTAGCTAATGCTTAATCTGAATAATACCTCATATAATATTATCTCTATCCAAAAGAACCTGTCCCTCATACTTGGCAATGCTGAAGAGCATATTTAGAATAACATGGTGCCTCTTCTGTGGGTGAGACAACAGGTGCAGCATTTTAATTAGAAGAGCAACCACAGTCATAATTTATTGCAAAATGTCTTTTCCCTTTGGATCCAATGTAACTCAGAAATTTCTTAGGTTATCTATTTTGTCCACCTCACATCTCAGCATTAGTGTGTGTGGTATTTATGCTTTGATGGTGAGGTGCATTAAACATTACATTATGGCATTACAGCTCCTGCAAAAAAAGTAAACATTAGAAGAGGTGGCATTCTAAGGTTTACCTGGCACACCTGTGTTATCTGTGACATTTGGAATATTAATATTTAGGGTTTTTATATGTTTTTAAATACTAGTTGAAAGATAGAAATATTTGGAGCAATATTGAAATTTTAGGCTGACTTACTGATATTTCCTCATGGTTCAAGAACAGCTTAAACTCAACATCTCTGGAAGTAAAATCATTTACTTTTCTACCATACTTGAACACCTTATTTAGAACCTACCTGCTTGGTCATCTGGGATAGAAGCCTTGCGGTTGTCTCTGACCCCTTTTTTTCACTCTTCATATAGCATTTGTTCAACAGTTTCTAGCCAAAAGGCTGAGATGTGATTGTTGTCCAACAGTTCCAACATCCCGCCTACACATTTTGCATTCTTTTACTAATAATGCGCATTGACTCTGGTCTTATCATATTTTACACAGACATTGCATTAACCTATCATGGAGCTAAATGTATCTCAACTAATATACACTTCCATGTCCTCTTCTTAATATGAATTGATTCACTGGTAGAAACCATGCTTTCATCTTATTTTTACATTGATTCTGCAGTGCTTGACAAACTCCATTGCCTAAACTTAGCATGTGTATGTTTCAGTATATTTCTGTGGATATGTGTATGTTTAATAAAATTAAGCATCAGATAAATAAGACTAAGTATAAATTCAAATGAGCCAGATGACAGCACTAACAATAGAATATACTAATTTTTGAGTGTCTACCTTGTGTCAAGTAGTTGAGACATGCACTGTAAATTCAGCCCTACCACCTTTGGAGGCAGATATTACTGATCATAGTTTCCAGATAACTAAGTAAAGACTCAAAGAGCTTAGATAATTATCTACATCCCACTGGCCCAAGAGTCCTTATAAGCACAGACATAGACATTGTGGAGAGGCGAATGTGCTGTAAATAAGAAATAGAGAAATACCAACAATAAACTTTGCTTGCTTGAGTTTATCCCAGACTCCCAACCTGTCCTCTAGACTGCTTAAAGTACATTATCAGAACTCACTCTATGTCATGAAATTATATTCGAATGAGTATTAAAACGTAAGGTAAACAGTCACTCCACAGGTGCATATGAAATTACTTACTGATTGCAAGCTGTCATTTGCAGTTTGACACACATATGTGCACAACTACACACTTGTTAATGTTTGCAGAACCCATACAAATTCCTTCATCTGATTTAACTGACAAATGTCTCAACAGGGAAAACTCAGTGCTTTACATACAAGGATAGCTACAAGGCAGTGTAAATTATTTACTATCTTAAGAAATTGCTGCAAATACTTTCAACCTTGACTTGATCTATTAGGCTAGCAGCTAAGGTTGATTATAAGATTATATTCTAGATAATTCAAAACAGCTCCCTTATATCTAGTCAAATGTGGCAGATGCTGAGAGTAACAATTTGAGATTCTTCTTCAGATTTGGAATTCCTTTAAGAATCAAATCATAAACTTTCATGAGCAACATATGCCTGAAGATGATTTGATTAATTTACTTTGTATCACAAGTTCTGGAGAAATATTATGCCTGAGTTGTATTTGCTATGTTGAAATTTATTTTGAAAATTGTTCTACAGGTATCTTCCTGATGTGCATTACTAGTTCCTTTTCTTTCTAAACTTCCTGGCTAACAAGAAAAATTCTAAACTGATCAATTTTACACAGATTAACATTGAAATCATCCCATTGTCACACAGGGGTTTGCTATAGCTCAACCAATATCCTTTAAGTGTTTCCATATGCCAAGAACTGTTATATACGTATTTATTTTATTTAATCCACAATAACACTGCCAGTTGGGTACCACTGTCTCTATTTTATAGATAAAGAAGCTGAGGCCCAGAAACCATAAGGGACCCACTACAGTCAGGCATTTAGTAATGATGTGAATTCTACCCTGGGTTTTGAGAAGAGAACACAGTTTTATAGATCGTTTCCCTAAGTCTCAAAACCTATTAGCCACTACATATGATGTTTTTGAGTTTTTGTGGTCTCTGAAGTATAAAGACCATGATATTCAACACAACTCGGGAACTGAATTAAGCCAAATCCCTAGCTAGTAAATAGACTACACATTCGAGTAACATAGTACTATCAGCGAAAATTCATAAAGCTTTAAAGAGACACAGACATATTTAAAATAATTTCTCAATAAATGATTAACATTAAAGCTACTCATATGAAAATAACCTTTTTAAATTGTGTATCTCCAGTTTGCCTGTGTAATGCATCCACAAGTTTAGATCATCCTGCTTTTAACATGTTTTAAGTATGTGATCTTATGTATGAATAATTTTCTTAATATCTTTGTGTCTCAGTTTCTTCTTATGTAATAAGGAGTAATGACACTACTTATGGATTGTTATGAGAATGAGGCAAATGCTCAGAGAATACTGTTTTAATTGTTATTATCATTCCTTTAAAACCTTAAAAGGTAAATTAGATGATAAACCTTTTAAAATTGTTATTATTTTATTTCAAAATATGTGATTGAAACTAAGGTATAAATAATCTGTACAATACACTACTTTTTCCCTGCAATTTGCATTGCCTAGAAGGGAGAGTTACTCCTTTACTTTTTGGTTTTCACAATAAAACATTTCTGGGGAAGGTGATATAAGATATTCTTTTTATCTCCAAGAAGCATTTACAAAGTATTTTAAGAAGACAGTAATTTCTTAACACTTATGTAACACATTTAAATTTCTTAACATCTTTTTATATGTCATTATATTTACAGCAATGTTATGATGTTGGAAAGCTAAATATTACCACCCTTGCTTATGAAAGTAGAAAGTGATTGTAAAAGTGAAGTTTCATTCAACAAACACATATAAGGAACTGCAGAGTCCTAGTTTAACCCATTCCCATAAAACCTTGTCTCTAATGAGGAAAGGAGAACACGAGATGACTTTACCATTTTGGAACTACTAAGATTTTCTCTCTGACTAGGAAGACTTCTGAAATCTTCTCAAGCAAGCACAAAAGGAGTTGGAGAAGTGAGAATCCTACGTATTAACAACAGATAAGTTTGTTTCTTCTTAAAATCATTACTCAAAGTTCATTTTCTTACTGATTGAGGAGAGAGATTAAGCCTATAAAAGCATTGCATAATAAGCACTTTCAAATAGTGACTTTCTTCAGCTATCTTAACTTGTGTATTTCATCTTTGAAAATATATGATCTGATATCAAAATATAATGTTAAATTATAATAAAACACTCTTAACAGATTGTTAGTTTAATAGTTTGCAACATTCTCATATAAAGCTTAAATTTTGAGGTCAATATGCACAGCATAAAGGATAAACAATTATGACCAAAAAAAAAAATCAAAAAACCTACAAGAGTTCTCTATTTTTGATTCAAGGTCCTGGTGGTGCCACACTCCAGGGTGTGCTCCACCCAGTTGCCTGGGTCCTGGGGATTCCGACCCCCACCCAGTAAGGTGGAAAGTCCAGCAACACACTCTAGGAGTGAGCCCTCAATATCTGCACAGAGGATCAAGCTCTGCTCAGCCCAGCATCGCAGCACCATCCATCAGGGGAACACCTGGCCAGCCTCACTGGACACAGAGGTACCAAGCCCAGCCCAGCCCAGAGTCCCAGAGCCCATCATCAGAGTGCAGCCATCATAGCTGCAAGGCCTTGGAGAATTTGAGCTCTGTCCATTAGAACACAAGGCATGAGCTCCATTGTTCAGGGGTGCAGCCACATAGCAGGTCCTAGAGGTTGCCAACTCCACCTAGTGAGGAACAAGTCACCAGCAACTTATGCTGGGGCATGACAGGGCTTGCCACGAACTCCAGAGGCCCTGAACTCCTCACAGTTGGACTCAAGGTCCTGGTCTTGCCTCACTCTGCCTAGACACCTGGGTCACAGAGATTCTGACCCCCACCCAGTAAGGTGGAAGAGCCAGTGACACACCCCAGGGGTGTGTCTCTGCTAACCACCTAGTTTGCAGAGGTTCTGAATGCTACACAGCCAGGTTCTAGGCCCCAGGAACAAGCTCCAGGGGTGTGACCCTGCTAACTACAGGGAGGATACAAACTTTGTCCAGCCCAGCATCCCAGAGCAACCCAACAAAGTACATCAGGGGAACACATGAGCAGCCTCACAGACCACAGAGCACAAGGATCCAGCGCCATAGTCTGGGGGTGTTCCCCAGCTAGACACAGGGATACTGGAGGATTGAAGTTCTACCCAGCACAGTGTTCCAGTGCAATCCATCAGGAGGCTACCTGCTCAGCCACAAAGGTCCCAGAAGAAAATGACAAAGTGAAAGAGCAAGAGGCAGTCTCAGTCTCCCAGCCCACTGAGAACAAACCCAAGAGACACTGAAATGGAAGAGACTGGGAATCACACAACTGAACTTTCTGAAATGACAGCAACTGAAGTAAAGAAACAGCTCCATGAAGCTATAGAGGAACTCAAATCAGAAATAATCTCTCAGCTAAAAAATGAAATGACAATCATTATGAAAGAAATGCTGAGTATCTAAAGAAGATCAAGATAAAAATTAGAAGCACATAAAAAGTGATGGAAACTTTGAACAAAATATGACACAAACAGAATGCATGAAACAGATTCAAAGGGAAATTCAGGAAATGAAAAATTCCATTGAAAGTTAGCAAAACCGCTTCAATGAAACTGAAGATAGAATCTCAGATCTTGAAAACAGCATGGAAACTTATGATCACAAAAGAAAAGATCTCTTAAAAATAACAAAAAAACCAGAAACAACAATTCGACAGTTGCATGATGAAGCCAAGAGAAATAACCTATGATTAATAGGCATCAATGAAAAAGCAGGAGTCAATACTAATGACCTGCAAAGACTATTTGCAGAAATAATAGCAGAAAACTTTCCAAACATGGGAAGAGAATCTGATATACAGGTAAGCGAGGCATACAGAACCCCAAATAACCATAACCAAAATTAATCTTCACCCAGACATATAATAATTAGGGTATCAGAAACACAGCACAAGAACAGAATAATAGAAGCTGTCAGAGAAGAGAAACAGATCACCTATGAAGGAAAGCCTGTCAGAATCATGGCAGACTTCTCAACACAAACCTTCAAGTCAAGAAGATCATGGATTGAAGTATTTCAAATCCTGAAAGAAAACATCTTTCAACCCAGATTGATGGATCCTGCAAAGCTATCTTTAAAAATTGATGGAGAAATAAGATTCTTCCATGACAAAGAACAAATGAAGAAACTTACGGCCACCAAATCAACACTATAAAGCGTACTGAAACACACTCTAGAAAGGGACAAAGATAGTTACAATCTTAAGAACAACAACAAAAGGAAACCAAAAAGCAAGGTAAACAAACAGAAAATGTAGAAAAGCAAAAACATAAAGATATCATGATAGGGATGAGTCACTACATATCAGTTATATCAATCAATGTAAATGGTCTCAACTCACCAATAAAAAGACTGGCAGAGTGGGTTAAGAAACAAAATCCAACAATATGCTATGTACAAGAAACACATTTCATGCAAAAAGAAATTGACAGGCTAAAAATCAAAGGCTAGAAAACAATACTCCATGCAACAGGAACCCAGAAAAAAGCATGGGTAGCTATTTTGTTTGCAGACAATGTGAACTTCAAAACAAGAATAATCAAAAGAAATAAAGGTCACTACATACTTGTTAGGGGAAAACTTCAAGAGGAAGAGATTACCAAAATAAATATATATGTGCCGAATATGGGAGCACCCAACTATGTAAGCCAAATCTTAATAGACATGAAAAACCAAATAAACAATGATACAGTCATAATGGGGGACCTTAACACCCCATTGTCAGAAAGAGAAAAAATCAGCAAAGAAATAACAGAACTGAATCAAACTTGTAAACAAATGGACCTAGTGGATGTGTATTGAGTGCTTCACCCATCAACAACAGAATACACATTCTTCTCAGCTGCACATGGGTCCTTCTCTAAAATAGATCATATACTAGTCCACAGAACATGCTTAAGTAAATGCAAAGAAACTGAAATAATACCATGCATATTATCTCACTGTAGCACAATAAAATTGGAAATGAATGACAAAAAATCCACAAGAACCCCATAAACACACAGAAATTAAATAATACTCTACTAAACAATCAATGGGTCACAGAAGAAACTAAAGAAGAAATTAAACAGTATCTAAAATCTAATGAAAATGCAAATACAAATTACCAGAACCTGTGGGACACAATGAGAGCAGTCCTCAGAGGGAAATTTATAGCACTAAACTCCCACATCAGAAAGATGGAAAGAGCACACATAAACAACCTAATGCTGCACCTCAAACTTCTAGAAAAAGAAGAGCAAGTTAAGTTCAAAGCCCAAAGAAGGGAGGAAATTATCAAGATTAGAGCATAAATTAATGCACTTGAAACTAAGAAAACAATACAAAGAATTAATGAATCAAAGAGTTGGTTTTTTGAAAGAATAAATAAAATTGATAAAACCCCTAGCCAATGTTATCAAAAAGAGGAAAGAAAAACCTCAGATTCATGCAATAAGAAAAGGGTGAAATCACTAAAGACCCTGTAGAAATACAAAAGGTCATCAACACATACTTCGAAAACCTTTACTGATGTAGATATGATAACACAGAAGATATGGAAAGATTCCTAGAAACCTATGAATTACCAAAGCTGAATCAAGATTTAAAACTGCTGAATAACCCAATTTCAGCTAATGAAATTGAAAATGTAATTAGAACACTACCAACAAAGAAAAGCCCAAGTCCTGATAGATTCACTGCTGAATTCTACAAGAAATTTAGGGAAGACTTAATGACAACACTTCTCAAAATCTTCAATAAAATTGAAAGGGAAGCAAGTCTCCCTAACTCATTCCTGGAAGAAAGTACTACCCTAATACCAAAACCAGAGAAAGACCCAACCAAAACAGAAAATTACAGGCCAATCTCCCTCATGAACATAGATGCAAAAATCCTCAATAAGATACTGGAGAATAGAATACAGCAAGTCATCAGGAAGATTATTCACCATGATCAAGTGATATTCATCCCAGGAATGCAGGGATGGTTCAACATACACAAATCAATAAATGTAATACACCCTATCAACAGGGCCAAGGACAAGAACCACATGATCATCTCAATAGATGCAGAAAAAACTTTCAACAAAATCCAACACCCATTCATGATAAAAAAAAACCCTACAGAAAATCAGAATAGATGGTCTCTACCTGAACCTGATAAATGCCATATATCATAAACCAATAGCCAACATCTTACTAAAAGGAGAAAAACTGAAAACTTTCAACCTAAAATCAGGAACAAGACAAGGATGTCCACTCTCACCACTCCTATTCGATATAGTTCTGGAAATATTACAGAAAGAAATAAAGGGAAGAAGAATAGGAAAGGAAGAAGTAAAATTATCATTATTTACAGATGATATGATACTCTACATAGAAGACCTCCAAAAATCCATTGAAAGACTTCCAGTTGTAAGAATCAAATTCAGTAATGTTGCTGGATACAAGGTCAACACTCAAAAATCAATAGCATTCTTGTACACAAACAGCAAACCCACTGAGAGAGAAATAAGGGAAACCACACCCTTCACTATAACATCCAAAAAAATGAAATACTTAGGAATCAATCTAACAAAAGAAGTGAAAGATCTATGTAGTGAAAATTACATTAGTCTGAAAAAGGAAATCAAAGAGGATTTCAGAAAATGGAAGGATAGTCCCTGTTCATGGATAGGAAGAACAAACATCGTGAAAGTGGCCATTCTCTCAAAATTGCCATGCGGATTTAATGCAATCCCAATCAAAATACCACCTGCATACCTCACAGACCTAGAGAAATCATTCCTGAAATTCATCTAGAACCAGTAGAGACCTAAAATAGCAAAGGCAATTCTGGGCAACAAAGGTAAGGCAGGAGACATCACTTCCCTGACTTGAAACTATATTACAAAGCTACTGTGATAAAATCAGCATGATACTGGAATAAAACCAGACCTGAAGGTCAGTGGAATAGATTAGAATATACAGTCACAACTTCAAACACACTCAGCCACATCATCTTTGATGAAGGGGCCAAACATGTACATTGGAAGAAAGATAGCCTCTTTAACAAATGGTGCTGGAAAAACTGGCTTTCCATATGCTGAAAACTAAAAGTAGGTCCATGTCTATCACCATGCACTAAAATAAAGTGAAAATGAATCAAAGATCTGAATATTAAAACAGAGGCACTCAATTGGCTGGAAGACAAAGTAGGTGAAAATCTTAATGACACAGGAGTAGGCAGAGAGTTTGATGAACAAAAATCAAACTGCATGGGAAATATTTCCCAGAATCAACAACTGGGATCTTGTCTTTTTAAACATTTTTTGCATGTCAAAAGAAATCTCCATCAGAGTGTAAAGAAAACCATGAATTGGGAAAATATCTTAACCAATTGTCCCTCAGACAAAGGACTTCTATCTAAAACATATAAAGAATTAAAAAAGATCAGGCCCCTAAAATTCAAGGTCCCAATCCAAAAATGGGCATCTGAGATGAATACACACTTCTCAGAGAAAGAAATACAAATCCAAATAAATATATGAAAAAATGTTTAACATCAATGGTCATTCGGGAAATTCAAATTAAAACAACACTGAGATTCCATCTCACACCAGAAAGACTGGCCAAGATAAAAAAAAAAAAAATCAACCAATAACAAATGCTGGAGGGGCTGTGGGGAAAGAGGTACATTTCTCCACTTTTGGTGGGAGTGTAGACAACCACTGTAGAAATCAGTGTGGAGATTCCTCAAGAAGCTAGGATTAGAGATGCCATTTGACCCAGCTATCTCACTTCTGGGTATTTTCCCGGAAGAATTGAAAACATCATACCATGGTGATATTTGTGCTTCCATGTTTATAGGAACCCAATTTGTAATAGCCAAATCTTGGAAACAGCCCAAGTGCCCATCAATCAAGGAATGGATAAAAAAGATGTGGTATTTTTATACAATGGACTACTACTCAATTATCAAGAAAGCTTGCATCAAGACTTTTATAAGTAAATGGACATGACTTGAGACCATACTCATAAATGAGATAAATCAAACCCACATGTGTAAATACCGTATTATCTCCCTAGTGTAAGAAACTGAAACAGTATATATGATCCAAAATCTACAATAAATACTATGTAAGGGTAAGAACCTGCTCAAAGAGCAAAAGTAATTGGGAAAGGGAAAAGGAGGAAAGAATAGGGAAAAGAAAAAAGATGTAAATCTGTATATATGTGTATGTAAGATAGCTAAAATTACTATACTGCTGAATTTATTAGTTATTGAGAAGGAACAGTTAATACTTACATGATTAGATCAGTTTTACATATTTATATCTGTTAATGCAAACAATGGTGTTGAAGGTGACAATACACAATGTTGCAACCATTGTCAAGTTCCTATCATCTTTTTTTGTAAACCTATAATGTTACTGTTTTGGATTTGCTGTTGTCATTTGTTTGTCTCTTTTGCTTTTTGTCTTTCTTTTCTGAGTCTTTTTTCTCTTAAATTAAAAAAAAGAGTTCTCTATTTTCTTTAAATTAATGGACCCTGTGTTTGTCAGCTTTCCATTGTTATGTCAAAATATTTGAGAGGATTAACTTCTAATGGATATTTGTTTTGACTCCTAATTTTGGAGGTTTCAATCAATGGTCATTTGTCCGCATTAGTCTGAGCCTGTGATGTGACAGGAAATCATTGTGTATAGCATGTAAGAGAACAAAACTGTTCACCTCATGATGGTGACAAAGCAAAGATCTTACTTTTCATATGAAGCCTACTTCCACACCTTGAAGCTAGGAATCCATAGATGGATTAATACACTCCCAAAGTTAGAATCTCTAAGACATGACCACCTCACAAATGTCCAATCTTTGAACTTCACTATATTGAGGATCAAACCTTCAACAAATGAACTTTTGGGAGACATTTAACATCCAAACTGTAACAGTTTCCATAATAATCTTACCAATAGGATGCATGTAAAAAAAATCTAGGCAAAATTTAACAACAACAACAAAATAAGCCCTTAAAAGAGAATCGTTTTTTATGCTTTGATTCTCTTTCTGTCTAAAACACCAACATAATCACTACAGGCATGTTCCAGTGACTTTTCTTATTGCTGAGACAAAACACCTGACAACCGAAGTGTTAAAGATGGAAAAGTTTATTGTAGCTCACAGCTTGTAGAGATTTCATTTTATAGTTGGCTGACTCCATGGCAGGGTGGCATGGCAGAGGGAGATCACAGAGGAGAAATAGTTCATGGCAGGCAGAAGGCCATAAAGTAGCAAAGAAGCCACAAAGAATGATAAAATCCCTCTTTTTGGTCACTTATATTCCATCCAGGCTACCTGCCCCTAAAGTGGGTAGAACTCACAGCTAAGGTGAGCCTTCCCCTTATCTACACTCAGAACCATGCCAAACAAATCAGTGGACAAATTTACTAATCACATACCCTTAATCCCAGCATCATACACTCTAAATCCAGGCACCACTGAAAAGCTCCACCTATGACTGCATGAGGGAACATCCAGAGAGAAGTTATAAAAAGGAATAACAGAAATGAAGGAAAGGTCAGTATAATCCAACAGCTATTATTCAAGACATTTTAAGCTACTAAACCAGCTTTTAATGCCTTATTTCTTAATTTTGTACTATCATAAGACAGATTAATAAATGAGAGCATATGAGTTACTTATAGAATGAGTTAATTTTGCTTTTATCAAATTTATCATCATTTGAGATTTCTATTATATAAGACTGTACCCAATTATTAAGTTAGAATAACATCCATGGGAAAAAGTGATAATACAAGAATTGAACAGTAATATAAAATCAATAAGTCAATTCATTACATACATAGTAACCATTCCTACAAAGATATAATCAAAGGCAGCAGTATAACATATGTGAAGGAAATATTTTATTAATGAATACAAAATTAATATATAATATAATATAGTATAATACAATATGATATAATATAATACATATATCAAAACTACTAGCATCTCACTTGTTCTAAATTTCATGACACAAAGTTTTACTTTGACTCTAGAATGCCCAGCAGAAGCCAGTATGTTGAAGGCTGGATCCTCAACCCATACTGCTAAAGCAGTAGTGTTGGAAACTTCAGCAGTGGGGCCTAGTGAAACTTAAAGGGTATATTGGGCTGCCAACCTATCTTTATTCTCTTTCTGTGCCTCCTCAGCACCATGAGGTTAGCAACAACATCTGCTATGCACTCTCACCATGATATGCATTGCCATAGGCTAAAAAAAACAGGGCCAAGTAACCATGGGCCAAAATCTCTAAAACTGTTAACCAAAATAAGACCTTTCATGTTTCATGTTGATACATTATTGTCAGATATTTTGTTACAGCAAATGAAAACTGACAAAGTTAAATTAATAATTATTGTAGGCCTGAGGACCTAAATGTCATAAACCTAATTTGTTTTTATTCTTGATTTTTCTTAGATATGTTCAGTTTCCTCTACAAACCATGAAACTTCTATTTGAAATAAAGAAGATAGAGCTAATGGCCTGAAATAAATCTAAGGAGCCTGTAATAGAGCAATATCCCATAGATATAAAAAGCCAGTTGGTCCAGAGTCATATACACAGGTAATGGTTAAAAGTCTGAATGTGTTAAAGAAAGGCTAGACTTCCTTTAACGTTGTAGTTTAGCTGTGCTTTGTGGCAGAAGCTGTAGTAAAATGAGGCATAGAAACTTAACCACAGACCCTGTCTAGCAAGAGTCCTTAGACTATCAGCCTGCCAGCCACTACCCAGTATCTATGAGCAATCTCCAGACAGTCACAAATTCAGTTTCACTTTAAAAACAAACAGTTTTAAGAAATATCTAAATCTTCTATTCTTTAAAAAAAACTATCCCTATAATGACTATGTACATTAAATACACTAATATTTTTGTTAAGTTGGATGAGATAAATATTCTAAAAGGCACATTTTTACTAGATTTCAGTGACATAAAAACAATATTTGTTTGAAAAGCTCCACCCGGGAGCCTGAGTTTATACACAGTTATGGGTTAGAGCAAATGTTGATGGGCTGCAAAGATGTTGCAAGTCCCTGATTCTGCTGTATCTTGGGTGAATTCTTGTTCACTGTGCTGCTACAGGGCCTGTTTTTTAACCACGTGTATCCCATTTCCTAGGAGACAGAATAACTTCAAGAGGTTCCACAATTTTATCATGGTAAGTGCTGAATATTTTATTGTCTCTTGAAATTTTGCTTTAGTAACAAATAGCTTCTGAATTGAAGGTTTTTGAATAATATTATAGTTCATCATGGATAAATAATAAAACACGATAATTAATGACAACACATTAAATTCCCTCTCATCATTTCAGTTAAAGTTGACCTTATAAATGATCTATTTTTCATATATAACAGATATTTGAAATATATTTGTAAGAACATTGAATTAGGAAACTAAAAGTTAATTTGAGAGGCATGAGAGAATTAAGAATGAGGATGAAAATACTATGAGATACCAAATACTAAGTCATTATCCCTTGTGACCAAAATAGGTGGTTGTCTACAGTACATTGACTTTTTAATTAAAATAAGCAACATAGAGTCAAAATTATGATAGGTGGAGGAAATTGTCCCAAAAGGTGGTGTGGTAGACAGAATAACACCCTTCCTGAGAAACATGAATATCCAAATTCAAGAAATCTGTGAATATTCTATTCTAGATGAAAAAGTGTCCATGCAAATGCAGTTAAATTAAGGGTCTTGAAATGAAGTCTACCTTGCATATTTCGTTGGGGCCAACATAGCCCCAAAAGTCCTTCCCAGTGAACAAAGGAGATCAGAATCAGAAGAAACACTTTGAAGATGTCATACTCTTGGCTTTGAGGACAGAGGAAGAAATGTCTATTTCATGAATCAAGTAATCAGGTGAACTCAAGAAACAGATTTTTCCTTGGACTCTCCAGAAGGAATGAGACCTGTGGACACATTGATTTAGGTCTAGTAAGGCCTGTTTTCAATTTCTGATGTCCAGAACTCTAAGACCAGGAAAATAATGTATTCACATCACAAGGGATAGCTATGGTTTATATTTAGAAGCCTCACACACTCATAGGTAGGACCTTTTGGAGCTGATTTGTACATGGGGGTGCAACACTCATCAATGATGAGTGGGTCACCTTGAGTGTGGCCTGCAAGAGTGTATATCCCTTCTCCTCATTTCATCCTTCTGCTTCCTACATGCCATGCCATGAACTGTTTCTCTTCTGCCATGCCACCCTGACTTAAGGGCAAATAACTATGGACTGAAATATCTACAAACTGTAAGGCAAAATCAATTTTTTATCCTTTAAGTTTTGGGTTCCAGGTATTGTATTTCAGCAATGAAAATAATAGCTAAGGCAGATTTTGGTACCAGAGAAGTGGGGTTATTGCTGTGATGCTACCTGATCATGTGGTTCAGAAGCCTTTGGGACTGGCTTATGTAAGGAATTTGGAAAGGTTCTGAGAGGCCAGCTGGAGCAGCAGCCCTTGAATGCTGTTAGTTGAGCTTGGTGGAAGATTCTGGTCAGAGCTCAGAAGACCAGAATGTTGATTGCAATGCAGCTGGAAAAGACCAGGCTCAAGAAATTTCAAGTAGGAAGAGAGACTCCATTGGCAGCTGGACCACAGGTCATGGCATTATGCTCTGGCAGGAAAATCATCTGCATTACGTTTTGAAATTTTTCAGGAGACTGAGATTAAGGGCACTGGACTTATTAATCTGGCAGCAGAAATTTCAAGTTAGTTTACTGTTGAGGCAGTGGCTTGGCTTCTGGTAGGGGTTTTTAACCAATTCTACTTGAGAATCAAGAAGAAACAACTGAGCTGAATGATTTAAAAAGTTTTGAGTTGAGCCAGAAAGGAAGCTCCAGTAAGATTGGGACCTGTAAAGTGGAGCAAAGGAGAAGTTGTTTGCTGAAAAGATTAGAGTCAAAAAGTGAAGAATTTTGGAACAGAATAATAGAAAAGATGTTCTGAAATCATCACAAGAACCAGAATGACTCCACCGTTTGCAGGCTCAGAATTCCAAAAATGAAAATTTTTGCTTTGAGAAGAGAGCCTTAGGATCCTGTGCTCCAGAACTGTGGCAGCCTAGGGAACAAAAATTGGTCCCTAGAGTGCAGTTGACCATGCTTAGCCACTCAGGCACTCAGAGGCCTCTGCCACCACCAGTAAGTTGCAAAAAGGCTCAACTTCCACTCCAAAAGGTGGAAGACCTTGGCACGATCCATTTGACATTGGTTTTAGGTGCATGAATAGTGCAATACATGTGGTATCAGGAATCTTCCACTCATATTTCAAAAGAAGGCTTGTGCCACTGAGACCAGACAGTGTGCCACAGAGAAAACAGTGTGTGAACTGTGAGGGTGAAGCAAATGCAGTTCAGACACCAGGATGTTGGGAAAGCCAGGAATGTGGAATGTCTGAGGAAAGATTCAAGGAATAAGCAAAGCCACCTCAAGTGAGTCACTTGCAGTGCCATAGGGGTGGAGCCACACAATCCCTTTGGAGTTCACATCTCCCTACAGAGTGCCACAGGTGTTAGACATGGAAATCCAGGATTTAATGTTGGCCCTGTTGGATTTCAGTCTTGGTTTTGTCCCATTCCATTCTATCCCCCTATTTATAATTTTGGAATATAAGTGTTTATCCTATGCTACTGTATGTTGGAAATATTCAACTTTCTTTTAATTTTTACAGGGTCTCATTGCTAAGAGTTTGGTTTTAACCTCAGAAACCCTGTACTTGGACTTTTCAATAATGCCGGAATTTTGGGAACTTTGACAACTCTTAGAGGTGGACTAAATGCATTTTGCACAAAGTCATGTGCATGAATCTTTTGGAATCCAGGGTCACAATATTATGGTTTATATCAAGGTGTCCCCCAAAAGCCTCA
>RJWM01029798.1:0-24064 GCA_004363535.1 Dasyprocta punctata | reverse complement strand
ACAAGGTTCTGAGAGGAGACTGTCCCAGAGATTCACTACATGGGCACTTGGGCTGTATTGACTCATGGACCAGAAAAATGTTCCAGGACCTGGGAAGAACATCCATCCGAAAAATTTCAATGAGTGCCGAGCGAGGGAAGGCAAGCCAGGCCAGCAAATGCAGAAAAACCATGAACAAAAGAAGTACAGCAGAGAAAACAGAAAGAAAAAATTATAAAAGAGGAGCACGAAGGGAGGCCAAGTCACAATGACTGGGCAGTTTCCCACTAGGGGTCTTACCCTTGCTATCTGTATTTTCACTGCCAAGTTATGGCCACAGAGAAGAAAGACAAGCTGAGGAGGTGACCGCTAGGATCTGAGAGAAGAGTGTCCCAGAGATTCACCCCATTGCCGCTTTAGCTCCTAGTGACTCATGGACCACAAAACTGTTCACAGGACCCAGGAAGAAAGTGCTTTCGAAAAATCTCAAAAATGGTCAGGTGGGTGAAGGAAAGCCGGACCTGAAAATGCAGAAAAACCAGGAGTAAAATAACACAGCAGACAAAATAGGAAGAAAAAATCATAAAAAAACAGCCCTAAGAGATGCCGAGTCACGATGACTCAGCAGTTTCCCAGCTGCAATCTTCCACTTGCTATCTGTATTTTTGCTGCGGAGTTCCAGCCACAGAGAGCAAAGGTAAGCCAAGGAGGTGTTTGTGAGGGTCCACCACGAGAGTGTCCCAGAGGTACACCCAATTGTAGCTGTATGTCGTGTTGAATCATGGACCAGAAAACTGTTCACAGGACCCAGGAAGAAAGTCCATCTGAAAATGTCCTATGAAGGCCGAGCCGGGGAAGCCAATCTGCAGCAGAAAATGCAGAAAGTGCATGAAAAAAAGAATGCAGCAGAGAAAATAGAACGAAAAGATAGTAAAAAAGAGCCCAAATGGACACCCAGTCTTGATGACTCGGTGGTTTCCTACTGGCAGTCTTATGCTTTCTATCTGTATTTTCGCTACTGAGGTCCAGCCACAGAGAAGAAAAGCAAGCCAAGGAGGTGTTCGCTAGTTTCTGAGAGGAGAGCTTCCAGAGATTCACCCCATTGTAGCTTTAGCTCCTAGTGACTCATGGACCAGAAAATGTTTCACAGGACCCGGGAAGAAAGTCCATCAGAAAAAAATCAATGAGGGCCGGGTGGGGGAGTGCAAGCTGCAGCAGAAAATGCAGAAAGTTCATGAAAAAGTAATACAGCAGAGAAAATAGAAAGAAAAAATTGAAAAAATGGAGCATGAATGGACACCAAGTTGCGATGACTCGGTGGGTTCTAACCGGCAGTCTTACCCTTGCTATGTGCATTTTCACTCCAGAGTTCCGGCTGCAGATGAAGAAGGCAAGCTAAGGAGGTGTTGGCTAGGTTCTGAGAGGAGTGTGTCCCAGGGATTCACTTCATTACACCTTTTGTTTGTATTGACTCATCTACCAAAATAACTGTTCACAGGACCTGAGAAGAATGTCCGACTGAAAACACTCGATGAGGGCTGAGCAGGGGAAGGGAAGTGGGACAAGAAAATGCAGAAAAACCTTGAGAAAAGAATAGAGCAGAGAAAATAGAAAAAAATCGAAAAAAAATAGCATTAATGGACACTGAGATGGGATGAATCGGCAGTTTCCCACTGGCGGTCTTACCCTTTCTATCGGTATTTTCACTGCCGAGTTCCGGCCACAGAGAACAAAGGCAAGTCAAGGTGGTGTGCACTGGGTTCTGAGAGGAGAGTGTCCAGAGGGTCACCCCACTGCAGCTTTAGCTCCTAGTGACTCATGGACCAGCAAACTGTTTGCAGGACCCGGGAAGAAAGGCCATCCAAAAAAACTCCATGAGGGCCAACCGGGGGAAGGTAAGCCAGACCAGAAAATGCAGAAAAACCATGAGAAAAAGAATACAGCAGAGAAAATAGAAAGAAAAACTCGTAAAAATAGAGCCTGAATGGATGCCTAGTCTCCATAGCTCTGCGGTTTCCGACCGGCCGTCTTACCCTTGCTATCTGTATTTTCACTGCCGAGTTCTGGCCACAGAGAAGAAAGGCAAGCCAAGGAAGTGTTCACTAGGTTCTGAGAGGAGAGTGTCACAGAGATTCACCCCATTGTAGCTTTAGCTCTTAGTGACTCATGGACCAGAAAACTGTTCAGAGGACACAGGAAGAAAGTCCATCCAAAAATACTCGAAGAGGGCCCAGCAGAGGAAGGCAATCCAGAGCAGAAAATGGAGAAAGACCATCAGCAAAAGAGTACAGCAGAGTAAAATAGAAAGAATAAATTGAAAAAAGGAGCATGAATAGTCAGGATCAATCACCGGTTTCCCACCAGCAGTCTTTGCCTTGCTATCTGTATTTTCACTGCCGAGTTTCAGCTACAAAACAGAAAAGCAGGCCAAGAATGTGTTCGATAGGTTCCAAGAGGTCAGTGTCCCAGAGATTCACCCTATGGGCACTTTGGCTCGTACTGATTCATGAAACAGAAAATTGTTCACAGCACCCAGGGAGAAAGTTCATCTGATAAAACTCGATGAGGGGTGAGCGGGAGAAGGAAAGCCAGACCAGGAAATGCAGAAAAACCATGAGCAAAAGAATACAGCAGAGAAAATAGAAAGAAAAATTCACAAAATAAGAGCCTGAATGGACGTCAAGCTGGGATGATTCAGGGATTTCCCACCAGCAGTCTGACACTTGCTATCTGTATTTTTGCTGCCAAGTTCAGGCTACAGATGAGAAAGGCAAGCCAAGGAGGTGATCACAAGGTTCCAAAATGAGAGCATCCCAGAGATTCACCACATGGGCACTTGGGCTCGTATTGACTCATGGACCAGAAAACCATTCCAGGACCTGGGAAGAAAGTCCATCCGAAAAATCTCGATATGTGCTGAGTGAGGGAAGGCAAGCCATGCCAGCAAATGCAGAAAAACCATGAGCAAAAGAAGTACAGCAGAGAAAATTGAAAGAAAAAATTGTAAAAGAGGAGCACGAAGGGACGCTGAGTCACAATGACTGGGCAGTTTCCCACTGGGGGTCTTACCCTTGCTATCTGTATTTTTGCTACTGAGTCATGGCCACAGAGAAGAAAGACAAGCCAAGGAGGTGTTCGCTAGGTTCCCAGAGGAGCATGCCCAGAGATTCATCCCATTGCAGCTTTAGCTCCTAGTCACTCATGGACCAGAAAACTAATCACAAGACAAGGGAAGAAAGTCCATTTGAAAAAATTTCATGAGGGCCTAGTATGGGAAGGCAAGCCCGACCAAAAAATGTAGAAACACCATCAGCAAAAGAATACAGCAGAGAAAATAGACAGAAAAAATCGTAAAAATGGGCCTGAATGGAAGCCCAGTCAGGATGACTCAATGGTTTCTCACCGATGGTCTTACCCTTGCTATCTGTATTTTCTCTGCCAAATTCCAGTCACAGAGAAGAAAGGCAAGCCCAGGAAGTGTTCACTAGGTTCAAAGAGGAGAGAGTCCCAGAGATTCACCCTTATGCAGCTTTAGTTCCTAATGACTCATGGACCAGAAAACTGCTGGTAGGACATGTACAGAAAGTCCATCTGAAAAAACTCTACAAGGGCTGAGCAGGTTAAGGCAAGCTCGAGGAGAATATGCAGAAAAACCATCAGCAAAAGAATACAGCAGAAAAAATAGAAAGAAAAAATTGGGAAAAAAAGAGCATTAAAGGACACCGATTTGGGACCAATCAGTGGTTTCCCACCATCAGTCTTACCCTTGCTATCTGAATTTTCGCTGCCAACTTCCTGCCAAAGAGAAGAAAGGCAAGACAAGGAGGTATTTGCAGGGTTCCGAGATGAGAGTGTCTCACAGATTCACCCCATGGGCACTTTGGATCGTAATTCCTCATGCACCACAAAACTGTTCACAGGACCCGGGACGAAAGCCCATCCAAAAACATTCCATGACAGCCAAGAGGAGAGTTCCCAGAGATTCACCTCATTGTAGCTTAAGCTCCTAGTGACTCATGGACCAGAAAACTGTTTGCAGGACCTGGGAAGAAAGTCCATCCGAAAAAAATTGATGAGGACCGAGCAGTGGAATTCAAGCCAGACCAGAAAATGCAAAAAAAGCATGAGCAAAAGAATACAACAGAGAAAATACAAAGAAAAAATCGTAAAAAAACCGGCCCGAATGGAGGCCCAGTCTTCATGACCCGGCGGTTTCTCAAAGGCTGTCTTAACTTTGCTATCTGTATTTTCACGACTGAGTTCTGGCCACAGAGAAGAAAGTCAAGCCAAGGAGGTGTTCTTAGGGTTCCGACAGGAGAGTGTCCCAGAGATTCACCCCATGGGCCCTTTCGCTCCTATTGACTCATGGACATGAAAAAGGATCGCAGGTCCTGGGAAGAAAGGCCATCCTAAAAAAATCCATGAGGGCCGAGTGGGGGAAGGTAAGCTGGACTAGACAATGCAGGAAAACCATCAGCAAAAAAATACAGCAGAGAAAATAGAAAGAAAAAATAGTGAAGATAGAGATTGAATGAATGCTGAGTCTCCATGCCTCAGTGGTTTCCCACCGGAATTCTGACCCTTGATAACTGTATTTTCACTGCCTAGTTGTGGCCACAGAGATGCAAGGCAAGCCAAGGAGGTGTTCACTATGTTCGGAGAGGAGAGTGTTCTAGAGATTCACCCCATGGTAAGTTTAGCTCCTAGTGATTCTTGGACCAAAAAACTGTTTGCAGGACCTGGCAAGAATGTCCATCCAAAAAAACTTGATGAGGGTTGAGCAGAGGAAGGTAAGCTGGAGCAGAAAATACAGAAAAACCATCATTAAAAGAATACAGCAGTGAAAATAGAAAGAAAATATTAAAAAAAAAAACAGAGCATGAAAGGACACCGAGACAGGACAAATCGGCACTTTCCCACTGGCAGTGTTATCCTTGCTATCTGTATTTTTGCTGCCAAATTCCAGCCACAGATAAGAAATGCAAGCCAAGGAGGTATTCACAGGGCTCCAAGAGAAGAGTGTCCAAGAGATGCACCCCATAGTTGCTATGGTTCATATTGACTCATGCACCAGAAAATGGTTTGCAAGACACGGGAAAAAAAAGCCATCTGAAAAATCTCCATGAGGACCGAGTGGGGGAAGTTAAGCAAAACGAGACAATGTAGGAAAACCATGAGCAAAATAACACAGCAGAGAAAATAGAAAGAAAAAATGGTAAAAATAGAGCCTGAAGGGATGCCCAGTCTCCAGGACTCAGTGGTTTTCCACCGGCGGTCTTACCCTTGTTCTCTGTATTTTCCCTGCTGAGTTCTGGCCACAGTGAAAAAAGGCAAGTCAAGAAGGTGTTCACTAGGTTCCGAGAGGAGAGTGTCCCAGAGATTCACCCCATTGCAGCTTTAGCTCCTAGTGACTCATGGAGCAGAAAATGGTTCACAAGACCCGGGAAGAAAGTCCATCTGAAAAAAGTCAATCATGGTCGAGTGGAGAATGGCAACCCAATTGAGAAAAAGCAGAAAAACCATTGGCAAAAAATACAGCAGACAAAATACAAAGAAAAAATTGAAAAAAAAAGAGCATGAATGGATGCAGAGTCGGGACAAATCGGCTGTTTCCCACCAGCAGTCTTATCCTTGCTATTTCTATTTTAGCTGCTGAGATCAGGTCACAGAGAAGAAAGGCCAGCCAAGGGGGTGTTCACTAGTTTCTGAGAGTAGAGTGTCTGAGAGATTCACCCCATGGGCATTTTGCCTTGTATCCACTTATGGACCAGAAAACTGTTCACAGGACTCGGGAAGAAAGGCAATCCGAAAAAATTCCACATGCACCAAGTGGGGGAAGGTAAGTCAGACCAGACTATGCAGAAAAACCAGGAACAAAAGAATACAGCAGAGAAAATCAAAAGAAAAAATCATAAAAGTAGAGCTGGAAGGGATGCACAGTCTCCATGACTCGGCGGTTTCCCACCGGAGGTATTATCATTGCTATCTGTATTTTCGTTACCAAGTTCCAGACACAGAGAAGAAAGGCAAGCCAAGGAGGTGTTCACTAGGTTCCGAGAGGAGAGTGTCCCAGAGTTTCACCCCATAGCAGCTTAAGCTCCTAGTGACTGATGGCCCAGAAAACTGTTTGCAAGACCCGGAAGAAAGTCCACCTGAAAAAACTCAATGAGGGTCACGTGGGGGAAGGCAAGCCAGACCAGAAAATGCAGAAAAATCATGAGCAAAAAATACAGCAGAGAAATTGTAAAGAAAAAACTGTAAAAAGAGCCTAAATGGACGCCCAGTCTCCATGACCCAGCAGTTTCTCAAAGATGGTCTTACCCTTGCAATCTGTATTTTTGCTGCCAAGTTCTGGCCACAGAGAAGAAAGGCAAGGCAAGGAGGTGTTCATTAGGTTCAGAGAAGAGAGAGTCCCAGAGATTCACCCCTATGCAGCTTTAGTTCCGAGTGACTCATGGACCAGAAAACTGTTTGCAGGACATCGGAACAAAGTTCACCCGAAAACACTCTATGAGGGCCGAGTGGGTTAAGGCAAGCTGGAGCAGAAAATGCAGAAAAACCATCAGCAAAAGAATACAGCCCAGAAAATAGAAAGAAAAAATGAGAAAAAAAAGAGCACGAAAGGACACCAATTTGGGACCAATCGGCGGTTTCCCACCGTCGGTCTTACCCTTGCTATCTGTATTTTTGCTGCTCAGTTCTGGCCAAAGAGAGGAAAGTCAGGAAAAGGAGGTTTTGCAAGGTTCCGAGAGGAGAGTGTCCCAGAGATTCACCCCACGGATGCTTTGGCTCGTATTGACTCATGGACTAGAAAACTCTTTGCAGCACCCGGGAAGAAAGGCCATCCAAAAAAACTCCATGATTCAACTGTTTCCCACCGGCAGTCTTACCCCTGCTATCTGTATGTTGGGTGCCAAGTGCCGGCCACAGAGAAGAAAGGCAAGCCAAGGAGGTGTTCACTAGGTTCCAAGAGGGGAGTGTCCCAGAGATACACCCCATTGTAGCTCCTAGTGACTCATGGACCAGAAGACTGTTTGCAGGACCAGGGAAGAAAGTCCATTCGGAAAAAACTCGATGAGGGCCACGTGGGGGAAGTCAAGCTGGACCAGAAAATGCAGAAAAACCATCAACAAAACAATACAGGAGAGAAAATAGGAAGAAAAAAATCGCAAAAAGGAGCCCGAATGGATGCCCAGTCAGATTGACTAGGCGGTTTCTCACCGGCAGTCTTACACTTGCTATCTGTATTTTTGCTGCCAAGTTCCAGGCACAGAGAAGAACGGCAAGCCAAGCAACTGTTTGCTATGTTCCAAGAGGAAAGTGTCCCAGAGTTTCACCTCATCGCAGCTTCAGTTTCTAGTGACTCATGGCCCAGAAAACTGTTTGCAAGACCCGGGAAGAAAGTTCACCTGAAAAAACTTGATGAAGACCAAGTGGGAGAAGGCACACTGGATGAGAAAATGCAGGAAAACCATCCGCAAAAGGATACAACAGAGAAAATAGAAAGAAAAAATCGAAAAAAAAGCATAAAAGGACACTGAGTCGGGACAAATCGGCAGTTTTCCACCAGCGGTCTTACACTTGCTGTCTGTATTTTCAATGCTGAGTTCCAGCCACAGAGCAGAAAGGCAAGCCAAGGACATATTCACAGGGTTCTGAGAGGAGAGTGTCCCAGAGATTCACTCCATGGGCGCTTTGGCTCGTATTGACTCATGGACAAGAAAACTGTTTGCAGGACCCAGGAAGAAAGGCCAAATGAAAAAGCTCTATGAGGGCTGAGTGGGCATAGGTAAGCTGGACTAGTAAATGCAGAAAAACCATGAGCAAAAAATACAGCAGAGAAAATGGAAGGAAAAATCCTGAAAATACAGACCAAATGGACGCCAAGTCTCCATGACTCGGCTGTTTCCCACCAACAGTCTTACCCTTGCTATGTGTATTTTAGGTGCCGAGTTTTGGCCACAGAGAAGAAAGGCAAGCCAAGGAGGTGTTCATTATGTTTGGACAGGAGAGTGTCCCAGAGATTCACCCCATTGTAGCTTAAGCTCCTAGTGACTCATGGACCAGAAAACTGTTCACAGGACCTGGGAAGAAAGTCCATTGGAAAAAACTCAATGAGGGCCACATGGGGGAAGTAAAGCTGGACCAGAAAATGCAGAAAAACTATGAGAAAAAGAATACAGCAGAGAAAATATAAAGAAAAAACCCTCAAAAGAGCCTGAATGGATGCCCAGTCTCCATGACCTGGCAGTTTCTTAAAGGCAATCTTACCCTTGCTATCTGCATTTTTGCTGCTGAGTTCTGGCCACAGAGAAGAAAGGCAAGGCAAGGAGGTGTTCATTAGGTTCAGAGAGGAGAGACCCCCAGGGATTCACCCCTATGCAGCTTTAGCTCCTAGTGACTCATGGATCAGAAAATTGTTTGCAGGACATCGGAACAAAGTTCACCCAAAAACACTCTATGAGGACTGAGTGGGTTAAGGCAAGCTGGAGCAGAAAATGCAGAAAAACCATCAGCAAAAGAATACAGCACAGAAAATGTAAACAAAAAAACCATAAAAAGAGCCCAAATGGATGCCCAGTCTCCATGACCCGGCAGTTTCTCAAAGGTGGTCTTACCCTTGCTATCTTTATTTTCACTGCCAAGTTCCAGCCACAGAGAAGAAAGGCAAGCCAAAGAGGTGTTTGCAGGGTTCTGAGAGTAGAGTGACATAGAGGTTCACCCCATGTGCACTTTGGCTCGTAGTGACTCATGGACCAGAAAACTGTTTACAGGACCCAGGAAGAAAGGCCATCTGAAAAAACTACAAGAGAGCCAAGCGGGGGCAGGTAAGCCAAACCACACACTGCAGAAAGCCCATGAGCAAAAGAATACAGCAGAGAATATAGAATGAAAATATGAATAATAAAGAGCATGAATGGATGCCAAGTGGGAATCAACTGGCAGTTTCACACTGGCGTTCTCACCCTTGCTATCTGTATTTTAGCTCCTGAGTTATGGCCACAGAGAAGAAAGGCAAGCCAAGGCAGTGTTCTCTATGTTCTGAGAATAGAGTGTCCCAGAGATTCACCCCATGTGCGCTTTGGCTTGTATTGACTCATGGACCAGAAAACAGTTTGTAGGACCTGGGAAGAAAGGCCATACGAAAAAACTCCATAAGGGCCCAGTGGGGGAAGGTAAGTCTGACCAGCCAATGCAGAAAAACCATGAGCAAAAGAATACAGCAGAGAAAATAGAAAGAAAAAATCATAAAAATAGAGCCCAAATGGTGGCCGAGTCACCATGATTGGCAGTTTCCCACCGGCGGTCTTATCCTTGCTATCTGTATTTTCACTGCTGAGACCAAGCCACAGAGAAGAAAAGCAATACAAGGAGGTGTTCACTAAGTTCCAAGAGGAGAGTGTCACAGAGATTCACCCCATTGCAGCTTTAGCTTCAAGTGACTCATGGACCACAAACTATTCGCAGGACACGGGAAGAAAATCCATCTGAAAAAACTCAATGAGGGCCGAGCAGAGGAAGGCACACTGGACCAGAAAATGCAGAAAAATCATGAGTAAAATAATACAGCAGAGAAAATAGAAAAAATGGAGAAAAAGAGCATGAAAGGACACTGAGTCGGAATCATTTGGCAGTTCCCCACCGGAGAGCTTACCCTTGCTATCTGTATTTTCACTGCCGAGTTCTGGCCACAGAGAACAAAGGAAAGCAAAGGAGGTGTTTGCTAAGTTCCAAGAGGAGAGTGACCCAGAGATTCACCCCATGGGTTCTTTGTCTCCAAATGACTAATGTACCAGATAACTGTTTGCATGACCCAGGAAGAAAGGCCACCCGAAAAAAGTCCATGAGGGCCAAGCGGGGGAAGGCAAGGTGGATCAGAAAATGCAGAAAAACTATGAGCAAAAGTATTCAGCAGAGAAAATAGAAAGAAAAAATCATAAAAAAGAGACCAAATGGACACAAAGTCAGTATGACTAGGCAGTTTGTTACCAGCGGTCTTACCTTGCTAACTGTATTTTCACTGCCAAGTTCCAGCCACAGAGAAGAAAGGGAAGCCAAGGAGGTGTTCACTAGGTTTCGAGAGGAGAGTGCCCCAGAGAATCACCCCACACGCTCTTTGGCTCGTATTGACTCATGGACCAGAAAACTGTTCACGTGACCCAGGATTAAGGCCATCCGAAAAAACTCCACCAGAGCCAAGTGGTGCAAGGTGATTGGGACCAGAAAATGCAGAAAAACCTTCAGCAAAAGAATACAGCCCAGAGAATACAAAGAAAAAATCATAAAAATAAAGCCCAAATGGACGCCAATACTCCATGACTTGGTGGTTTCCCACTGGCAGTCTTACCCTTGCTATCTGTATTTTTGCTGCCAAGAACTGGCCACAGAGAAGGAAGGCAAGCCAAGGAAGTGTTTGCTAGTTTTTGAGAGGAGAGGGTCCCCGAGATTCACTGTAGCTATATCTCCTATTGACTCATGGACCAGAAAGCTATTCGCAGGACCTGGGTAGAAAGTCCATATGAAAAAACTCGAGGAGCGCTGAGCCAGGCATGGGAAGCCAGACCAGAAAATGCAGAAAAACCATGAGCAAAAGAACAGAGGAGAGGAAATAGAAATAAAAAATCAAAAAAGAGGAGCATGAATGGATGCTGGGTGGGGACCAATCAGTGGTTTCCCGCCGGGGGTCTTTCCTTGCTATCTATATCTTAGTTGCCAAGTTGTGGCCACAGAAAAGAAATGCAAGCCAAAGAGGTGTTCGCAGTGTTCTGAGAGAAGAGTGACCCAGAGATTCATCCCATGTGTGCTTTGGCTTGTATTGACTCCTAGACCAGAAAATTGTTCACAGGACATGGGAGGAAAGGCGATCTGAAAAAACTCCATGAGGGCTGAGGGGGGAAGTTAAGCTGGACTAGGCAGTTCAGAAAAACCATTAGCAAAAGAATACAGCAGAGGAAATAGAAAAAATTGAAAAAAAAAAGAGTATGAATGGACACCAAGTTGGGATCAATCGGCTGCTTCACACCAGCGGTCTTACCCATGCTATCTGTATTTTTGCTGACGAGCTCCATCTACAGAGAAGAAAGGCAAGGCAAGGAAGTGTTTGCTAGGTTCCTAGAATAGAGTGTGCCAGAGATCCACCCCATGTATGCCTTGGCTTTTATTGACTTGGAGCAGAAAACTGTTCACAGGACCCGGGAAGAAAGGCCATCCAAAAAACTCCATGGGTGCTGAGCGGGGGAAGGCAAGTCAGACCAGAAAATGCAGAAAAAACTATGAGAAGAAGAATACAGCAGAGTGGTACATCAGAATCCCTGAACTCCTTACAGCCAGACTTAGGGTGAGGGCGGTGCCACACTCTGGGGTACACTCTGCCTAGCTCCCTGGGACTGGGAGGCCTCGGCCCCCACCCAGGAAGGCAGAGGCTCCACCCACACACCCCGGGAGGCTGTCCTCACTTGCTGTACACAAGATCCAGGTCTACTGGGTCCCACGGCTCAGTGCAACCCACCAGGGGAATGCCTGGTCAGCCTCGCAGGACAGAGAGCCACATAGGTTCTAGAAGAAAATGACAAAATGAAAGACCAAGAGGCAGTCTCAGTCCCCCAGCCCACTGAGAACATACCCAAGAGACACTGAAATGGAAGAGAGTGGGAGTCACACAACTGAACTTTCTGAAATGATAGAACATGCAGTAAATAAACAGCTTGATGAAGCTATAGAGAAATTCAAATCAGAAATAATCTCTCAGCTAAAAAATGAAATGAGAATCATTATTAAAGAAATGTGTGTATCTAAAGAAGAGCAAGATAAAAAATAGAAGAACTTAAGAAAATGATCGAAACTTTGAATGAACAATATAAGACACAAACAGAATGCATGAAACAGATGCAAAGGGAAATGCAGGAAACGAAAAACTCCATGGAAAGTTGGAAAAACTGCTTGAATGAAGCTGAAGATAGAATCTCAGATCTTCAAGACAGCATGGGAGATCATGGCCACCAAAGAAAAGATCTCTTAAAAATAGTAAGAAATCAAGAAACAACAATTCAACAGCTGCAAGACAATGCCAAGAGAAATAACATAAGATTAATAGGCATAAATAAAAAAGCAGGGGTCAATACTAATGACCTGCGAAGACTATTCACAGAAATAATAGCAGGAAACATTCCAAACATGGGAAGAGAATCTGAAATATAGGTAACTGAGGCATACAGAAACCCAATTAACCATAACCAAAATAAATCTTCACCCAGACATATAATGATAAGGGTATCAGAAATATAGCACAAGAACAAAATACTAAAAGCTGTCAGAGAAAAGAAAGAGATCACCTATGAAGGAAAGCCTATCAGAATCATGGCAGACTTCTCAACACAAACCTTTAAGTTAAGAAGAGCTTGGAGTGAAGTATTTCAAATCCTGAAGGAAAACAACTTTCAACCCAGATTGATGTACCCTGCAAAACTATCCTTAAAAAATTGATGGAAAAATAAGATAGTCTCATGACAAAGAACAACTGAAGAAATTTATGGCCACCAAACCAACACTACAAAGAGTACTGAAAGACACTCTAGAAAAAGACAAAAATAGCCACAATCTTAAGAAAAACAGCAAAGGAAACCACTAAGCAGGGCAAGTAATTAAACAGAAAATGTAGAAAACCAACAACAGAAAGATATCATGACAGGGATGAGTCAGTACATATCAGTTATATCAATCAGTGTAAATGGTCTCAACTCAGCAATAAAAAGAAACACACTAGCAGAGTGGGTTAAGAAACAAAACACAACAATATGCTGTGTACAAGAAACACATTTCACTCAAAAGGAAATAAACTGACTAAAAATCAAAGGCTGGAAAACAATACTCCATGCAACAGGAACCCAGAAAAAAGCAGGGGTAGCTATTTTGTTTGCAGACAATGCAAACTTCAAACCAAGAATGATCGAAAGAGATAAAGAAGGTCACTACATACTTGTTAGGGGAAAACTTCAAGAGGAAGACATTACAATTATAAATATATATGCACTGAATATGGGAGCACCCAACTATGTAAGACAATTCTTAATAGACATGAACAACCAAATAAACAATAATACAGTTATAACAGGGGACCTTAACACCCCATTGTCACAGAGAGATAGATCAACCAAACAATCAGCAAAGAAATAATAGAACTGAATCAAACTTGTGAACAAATGGACCTAGTAGATGGGTACCGAGTATCCACCCATCAACATCAGAATACACATTCTTCTCAGCTGCACATGGGTCATTCTCTAAAGTAGATCATATACTGGTCCACAAAACATGCTTAAGTAAATGCAAAGGAACTGAAATAATTATATGCGTATTATCTAACTGTAGCGCAGTAAAATTGGAAATGAATGACAAAAAGACCTACAATAACCACATAAACACATGGAAATTAAATAATAGCCTCCTAAATAACCAATGAATCACAGAAGAAGTTAAAGAAGAAATTAAACAATATCTATAATTGAATGAAAATGCAAATACAAATTACCGGAACCTGTGGGATACAATGAAAACAGTTCTTAGAGGGAAATTTATAGCATTAAACTCCCACATCACAAAAACGGAAAGAACACACATAAACAATCTAATGCTGCACCTCAAACTTCTAGAAAAAGAAGAGCAAGTTAAGTTCCAAGCCCAAAGAAGGGAGGAAATTATTAAGATTAGAGCAGAAATTAATGCAATTGAAACTAAGAAAACAATACAAAGAATTAATGAATTGAAGAGTTGGTTCTTTGAAAGAGTAAATAAAATTGATAATCCCCTAGCCAAGCTTATCAAGAAGAGGAAAGAAAAAACTCAGATTCATGCAATAAGAAATGAAAAGGGTGAAATCACTATAGACCCGGAGGAAATACAGAAGATCATCAACACCTACTTCAAAAACCTTTACTCACATAGATTTGATAACACAGAAGAAATGGACAGATTCCTAGAAACCTATGAACTACCAAAGCTGAGTCAAGAAGATGTAAAGCTGCTGAATAACCCAATCTCAGCTAATGAGATTGAAAATGTAATTAGGACCCTACGAACAAAGAAAAGCCTGGGCCCTGATGGATTCACTGCTGAATTCTACAAGAAATTTAGAGAACACTTAATACCAACACTCCTCAAACTCTTCAATGAAATTGAAATGGAAGCAAGTCTCCCTAACTCATTCCTGGAAACAAGTATTACCCTAATACCAAAACCAGAGAAAGACCAACCTAAAAAGAAAATTACAGACCAATCTCCCTAATGAACATAGAGGGAAAATCCTCAATAAAATACTGCCAAATAGAATACAGAAAGTTATCAGAAAGATTATACACCATGATCAAGTGGGATTCATCCCAGAAATGCAGGGATGGTTTAACATATGAAAATGAATAAATGTAATACACCATATCAACAGGGCCAAGGACAAGAACTGCATGATTATCTCAATAGATGCAAAAAAAGCTTTTGACAAAATCCAACAACTATTCGTGATCAAAACCCTACAAAAAATCAGAATAGATGGTCTCTACCTCAACCTGATAAAAGCCATATATCATAAACCAACAGCCAACATCTTACTAAATGAAGAAAAACTGAAAGCTTTCAACCTAAAATCAGGAACAAGACAAGGATGTCCATTATCACCACTCTTATTCAATATAGTTCTGGAAATATTAGCCAGAAAAATTAGACAAGAGAAAGAAATAAAGGGAATAAGGATAGGAAAGGAAGAAGTGAAATTATCATTATTTGCAGATGATATGATACTCTACATAGAAGACCCACAAAAATCCATTAGAAGACTTCTAGAAGTAATAACCAAATTCAGTAATGTAACTGGATACAAAGTGAACACCAAAAATCAGTAGCATTCGTGTACACAAACAACAAAGTCACTGAGAGAGAAATAAGGGAAACCACACCCTTCACTATAACATCCAAAAACCTGAAATACTTAGGAATCAATCTAACAAAGAAAGTAAAAATCTATACAGTGAAAATTACATTACTCTGAAGAAGGAAATCGAAGAAGATTTCAGAAAATGGAAAGATATTCCCTGTTCATGGATAGGAAGAACAAACATCGTGAAAGTGGCCATTCTCCCAAAATTATTATACAGATTTAATGCAATCCCAATCAAAATACCACTTGCCTACCTCAAGGAGCTAGAGAAAGCATTCCTGAAATTCATCTGGAACCAGAAAAGACCTAGAATAGCAAAGGCAATTCTGGGCAACAAAGGGAAAGAAGGAGGCATCACAATTCCCGACTTGAAACTGTACTACAAAGCTACTGTGATAAAATCAGCATGGTACTGGAATCAAAACAGACCTGAAGATCAATGGAATAGATTAGAAGATACAGCCACAACTACAAACACACTCAGCCACCTCATCTACACCGAACATGTACATTGGAAGAAAGATAGCCTCTTTAACAAATGGTGCTGGAAAAACTGGCTTTCTATATGCCCTAAACTAAAACTAGATCCATGCCTATCACCATGCATTAAGAAAAAGTCAAAATGGATGAAAGATCTAAATATTAAAACAGAGACAATAAACTTACTAGAAGACAGAGTAGGAAAAAATCTTGATGACATAGGAGTAGGCAGAGAGTTCATGAACAAAAATCAGATTGCATGGGAAACACTTCCCAGAATCAACAATTGGGATCGCATCTTACTAAAAAGTTTTTGCATGTCAAAGGAAATCTCCAACAGAGTAAAAAGAAAACCCATGAATTGGGAAAATATCTTAGCCAATTGTCCATCAGACAAAGGACTTCTATCTAAAACATATAAAGAATTACAAGAAATCAGGCCCCTAAAATTCAAGGACCCAATTCAAAAATGGGCATCTGAGATGAATACACACTTCTCAGAGAAAGAAATACAAATGGCAAATAAATATATGAAAAAATGTTCAACATTAATGGACATTCAGGAAATGCAAATTAAAACAACACTGAGATTCCAACTCACTCCAGAAAGAATGGCCAAGATTAAAAAATCAAGTGACAACAAATGCTGGAAGGGCTGTGGGGAAAAAGGAACTCTTCTCCACTGTTGGTGGGAGTGTAGACTGGTGCAACCACTGTGGAAGTCAGTGTGGAGATTCCTCAAGAAGCTAGGATTAGAGATCCCATTCAACCCAGCTATCCCTCTTCTGGGCATTTTCCCAAAAGAATTGAAAACATCATACCACAGTGATATTTTTGCACCCATGTTTATAGCAACACAATTTGTAATAGCCAGATCTTGGAAACAAGCCTAGTGCCCATCAATCAAAGATTGGATAAAAAAGATGTGGTATTTTTATACAATGGAGTACTACTCAGCTATCAAGAAAGATTGCATTGAGACTTTTATAAGTAAATGGTCAGGACTTGAGACCATACTCATAAGTGAAATAAATCAAACCCACATGTGTAAATACCATATTGTCTCCCTAGTGTAAGAAACTGAAAAAATATATATGATCCAAAATCTATAATAAATACTATGTAAGGGTAAAAAACAGCTCGAAGAGCAAAAGTAACTGGGAAGGGAAAAGGGGGGAAGAGGGAAGGGGAAAGGAAAAGATATAAATCTGTATGTATGTATATGTAAGATAACTAAAATGAACACGCTGCTGAATGTATTTGTTAATGAGAATGAACAATTAATACTGATATGATTAGGTCAATTTTACATGTCTATATCTGTTAACATAAACCACCATTTTAATAACGATATGCAATATTGCAACCATTGTCAAGTTTCTATCATCCTGTTTTGTAAACCTGTAATGTTACTGTTGTGCATTTACTCTAGACGTTTGTTTGTTTTGTTTTTTTTTTTTGTCTTTGTTATATATGTCTTTTTTTTCTGCTTAAATAAAAAAAAAGATTACAGCAGAGAAAATAGAAAGAAAAAATCATAAAAATCAGCCCAAATGGACACCAGGTCTCCATGACTCTGTGGTTTCCCACTGTCTGTCTTACCCTTGCTATCTGTATGTTCACTGCCAAGTTCCAGTCACAGAGAAGAAAGGCAAGCCAAGGAGGTGTTCGCAGGTTTCTGAGAGGAGAGTGTCCCAGAGATTCTCCCCATGGACACTTTGGCTTGTATTGACTTATGTACCAGAAAACTGTTCGCAGGACCTGGGAAGAAAGGCCATCCAAGAAAACTCCATGAGAGCTGAGCGGGGGAAGGCAAGGCAGACCAGAAAATGCAGAAAAACCATGAGCAGTGGAATACAGCAGAGAAAATAAAAGAAAAAATCGTAAAAAGGGGGCCGAAATGGACGGCCCCGTCTCGATGACTCGGTGGTTTCCCACTGGTTGTCTTACCCTTGCTATCTGTATTTTCACTGTGCACTTCTGGCCAAATAGAAGAAAGGAAAACCAAAGAGGTGTTTGCCAGGTTCCAAGTAGAAAGTGTCCCAGAGATTCACCCCATTGCAGCTTTAGCTCCTAGTGACTGATGGACCAGAAAACTTTTCGCAGGACCTGGGAAGAAAGTCCATCCAAGAAAACTTAATTAGGGCAGAGTAGGGGAAGGCACCGTGGACCGGAAAGTGCAGATAAACCATCAGCAAAAGAATACAGCAGATAAAATACAAAGGAAAAAATTATTAAAAAGAGACAGATTAGACACCCAATCTTCAAGACTTGGCAGTTTCCCACTGCTGGTCTTACCCTTGCTATCTGTATTTTCACTGCCAACTTCCAGCCACAGAGAAGAAAGGCAAGCCAAGGAGGTGTTCACTAGGTTCCGAGAGGAGAGTGTCCCAGAGATACACCCCATTGCAGCTTTAGGACCTAGTGACTCATGGACCAGAAAACTGTTCACAGAACCCGGGAAGAAAATTCATATAAAAAAATCGGACAAGGGCCAAGCGGGGGAAGGCAAGCTGGAGCAGAAAATGCAGAAAAACCATGAGCAAAATAACACAGCAGAGAGAATAGAAAGAAAAAATCAAAAAATAAGAGCATGAATGGTTGCTGAGTTGGGACTAATCGGTGGTTTCCCACCGGCATTCTTAACCTTGCTATCTGTGTTTTTGCTTCCGTGTTCTGGCCACAGAAAAGAAATGCAAGCCAAGGAGGTGTATGCCAGGTTCCAAGAGGAGACTGTCTCAGAGATTCACCCCATGGGTGCTTTGCCTCGTATTGCCTCATGGACTAGAAAAGTGTTCAGAGGACCCGGGAAGAAAGGCCATCCAAAAAACCTCCAAGAGGGCTGAGTGGTGGAAAGCAAGCCAGACCAGTAAATGAAGAAACACCATGAGCAAAAGAATACAGCACAGAAAATACAAAGAAAAAGTCGAAAATAAAGGCCACGAATGGATGCCGAGTGGGGATCAATTGATGCTTTCCCACCGGTGCTCTTGCCCTTGCTGTCTCAATTTTAGCTTCTGACTTCTGGCCACAGAGAAGAAACTCAAGCCAAGGAGGTGTTCACTAGTTTCTGAGAGTGTCCCAGAGATTCACCCCATGGGTGCTTTGGCTCGTATTGTCTAATGGACAAGAAAAATGTTCACAGGATGCGAGAAGAAAGGCCATCCGACAAAACTCCATGAGGGCCGAGGGGTGGAAGGCAAGCCGGACCAGTAAATGAAGGAAAACCATGAGCAAAATGCCGCAGTCCAGCCGGGCTAGGTCCACAGAGTCCCCGAAGGTGGGCTGAGCATCGGCGCGTGGAGAACAGACACACAAACAGCTCAGAGATTGCGTGAATCTGCTTCATTTATTGCTTCTATTACTACTACTGCTAGTACTACTCCCTTGCAAGCTCTAACAGAATAATTTGTACTTTTTTTCTGGCAAGGGTTGAAAGTTTAGATAACAAGAATGAGATCAACAGGTGTTCTATGGTTACATGGTTTATATGGTTACATGATTCGTCAGCATACATGGTTTGTCAGCATAGGCAGAAAGTTTATACCTAGTTAAAGACCTTGAAGCATGTTTTGGCTACTAATAGATTACTGATTGGTTTTAAATTAGTTGAATCAAGTTTCTACATTTACCTATGGGAAAAAAATCTCAATAATTGTTTTAAAATATCAGTCTTGACTTAGGGAGGTCTAATGTACTATAGGGGGTCGAACTGTTCTAAATGCTCCATTGTGATAGCCTAGCTAAAAGCCTACAGAACACAAGACCATATTCAGCCATGATTTAGCCCCCCTATTCCTCTGCTATGTTCTCACAGCTGCAAGATGTGTTTTACCTTGTCTCTCTTAAAAGACAAAACATAGTAGCATGTTGGCCTCTCTGCGTGGAGGTTCCCATGCAGCCCCAGCCAGCTGGTTATTATTATTATCATTAAAGACTCTCAAACTTCTACTCTGGCCTTGGCCTTGTTGGTCTGAGTCAGTATCAGACCACTACACCATTAATTGTAGAAAAACATTTTATTAACTATCCTTTTGTCCTTAGGGAGTCTGTACTTTGTTTACTGATTTTGTGCATGGGAAAGAAAGAAGAGAATTTTTCCAAAGTGGATCAGAGCACAAGTTAACACAATAGTTCCCAAGAAACACTAACTCATTCCCACAAAGCCAATTTTTATGCTGTGGCCTTTTCTAAGAAAATGTCCTCCTTCCATGTTTGGACTTTGTCAGCAGAACATGGGTCTATCTTTCTTTCCATGTTTGGACTTTGTCAATAGAACATGGCTAGAAAAGGATGCAGCAGCAAAAGAATACAGCATAGAAAATAGAAAGAAAAAATTGAAAAAATAGAGCATGAATGGACGTTGAATGGGGATCAATCGGTGGTTTCCCACTGGTGGTCTTGCCCTTGCTATCTGGATTTTCGCTGCCAACTTCCAGCCACAAAGAAAGGCAAGCCAAAGAGGATAAACTTGAGTCTAAGGAAATGGATGAACCTTAAGACCACACTCTTAAGTGAAATGAATGACAAACGTGTAAATATTGCACTGTTTTTCTGGTGTGAGAAACTGAAAGTGTAAATAAGGACCAAAGTGTACAACAGGTGTTGTGAAATAAGAAGAAATTGTTCAAAACAAAGAGGAACTAAGGAGGCAGGAGGGGTAAAGGAAGGAAGGAAAAAGAAAAAAGTAAAAGAAGGATAAAATGGAAAAAAAAATTTAAATGAGGAGCAGAACAGAGGTTGAAGGGAAGGGAGGAGATTGGGGAAAAAAAGAAGAATTGATGTATGATACACGGGTACAAATTCCTTAAGATTGATATGATCACTATGTATATCTAAATTGTACTAATAAATGTAATAAAAATTTTAAAAGAGGACACCCAGGGAAAAGATGATCCTGTGACTGAATCAGGGTAGCTACAAGACAAGGATTGCCAGTGAACCCTGGAAACTGAAACAGGCAAGGGAAGCTTTGTTCTCAGTCTTCAGCAAGTGCATAGCCCTAATACTCCAATTTTCAAACTAGTACCCTGCAGTACTGTGGGACAGTAAATGTCTGTTATTTAAGCCACCTAAGTTTTAGCAGTTTCTTGTTCAGAATCCTTGGAAAACTAACATAGATGTCACATCTTTCTCCTCCCAATGATTCTTTAGCATATGTCAAGCTGTTTTTATTAATTTTGTCACCAAAATTCTATGGGCAAAACATGAGAATTTAATTTTGAAGCTTGATTTTTACAGTATACCTATATTATACATTTTACTTAAATTATTTGTTGATTATCCACACATTTCACACATTACATTTTTAGAGTACTCAAACTGCAACCCAAAATCCACTTATTTATCACAAAGTGCCAACATTGCAATTAAACCTGAATACTGAGGTTTTAGTTTAGAAATAAAACAACTCGTACATTAACATCTTTTATTTTAAAAGACAAACAAATGACATGCTTGCCATAGGTTCATCACCAATGCATCAGGCCTCCTCAGCCTGGGGCTGTGGGACCCAATGAGTGTATGGATACATAGGTTCATGAACTTGAATGGGAAAAACAATCACATCTTTACTTTCAGTAACTTCTAACTGAAGTTAAGCATTTCAATTATGAATATTTGCAACAAGCCATAGTAGTACTGGCAGTACCTGTGATACCAGCAATAGGAATCACAGTTATTTTTGTAACAGACTATCCTTGTTTTAGGATAGAATTTTTTGCAATATTGGGAATAGAACCCAGAGACTTTGAACTGAGTTAAATCTTCAGCCCTTTTTTGAGACAGGATTTCTTAAGTCACTAAGTTGCCTAAGGTAGGCTTAAACTTGCAATCTTCTTTCCTTTACCTCCCAGAGTACTGGGATTACAGGTATGAGCCAGCAAGACTGGTGAGATATGTTGAAATTTTATGTCCATCTTTTAGTTAATTATATATGTACTAAATTATTTAGGGGGAAATTTGCAATCTGACTTCAAATTTACATTGGAATGCATGAAAATATTAAAATTTTTTGATGATAAATGCATGATTATATGAATAAATATGTGATAAAGCAAATACAGTACCATGAGTAATATTCAATTTTTCTTATTTGAAAAATTTGTATTTGAAAATTATGGTAGTAATTATACTCATCATCAGTCTTGTTATAAAATATATTAATAAGTATACATACTGCTATCTTACAGATTTCGTTTTAAAAATATTTTGAAAACTGTATTGCCATATTAATAGTTTCTTTTGTAATTCCACAATTTCATATTATGCTCTTACAAACATTCCTTCAAGAAAGACTCCCTAGGGTTTTACCAAACTATAAAAGAGTCCATGGCACAATACATTTAAGAATTTCATCTACAATATTATCATGAAAAACAGGTACATGGCAATATCATTCCATGAAGCTATTTGAAAGGTAAAAAGCTTTCAACTTATGGTAAATAAAAAGAAAAATAGACAAAAATGAAATATTTGAAATGCCATGTAACAACCATGAACAAAATTAAAATCTTCTCGATAACAAGACAGCTGAATTAACTTCTGGGCTAGTTATCTAGTTCTGTATCCTAAAACTTAATAGTGCAAGGCAACAATTATGGCTCTGTGGGTTCATTGAGTCCAGTGGAGGCAGTTTCTATCTGGAGACTGTGATGCAGGAAGGGTCAGAGATCTCCCAGGGCTGTCATCTGAAAATTTAATCAAGCTCTGGATGCACTTATCCTGGAGGGCTCACTCACATGGCTAGCAAATGGGGCTGGTGACCACAGCAAAACACAAGACTTTTCTATGACTTCCCCAGAGTGAGCATTCCAAGAAACTCTAAGGGAGCTATAAAGAGTCTTACCTAACCTTGAAAGTCACACAGCATTGCTTCTACTGTATTATATTTGTTAAGGGTGAATCACAGAGGCAGCTCAGAATTAGAAAAAGAGACCAATACAAAGACATGAATTCTGGGTGGGTAGCTCACAGGGAGAGGGGATAAGTGCATGTGTGGGAGCAGCTACAGCATAAAACTACCATGTACATCCAGGGCAAAGCCCGAGTGTGTCACTGCCTTTGATGAGAAGGCACTGCTGACTGTTAGTCATGCTCACCTGTGTCTCTATCACATTTAGATCATTGCCTCTCACAGAGCCCCAGATGAATCTTTTGCCATTCAGCTTCTTACACTGGCCTTGGCTAAGTAAGAAAATGGGGCCAGATACATGATTTAGCGCTCTCTAGTTCCCCATTCTCTGTAAAATTTCAACTACTCTCATTCAGTTCTTTCAATAACAGGGGTGTTTCCTGAGGGCAAGAAACACGTTAGATATATATCTTTATTTTTGTACCTTTTCTATTTGAAGAAGTACATATATCGCTTAGTGCCATAGCAGTCACTTTACAATAGCTACCAATTTTCATAATGCTAAACGTAAGATATGCAATGCTGCCCATGGTTTTTGGAAGTGCACTGGAAAAAGAAAACAGAAACTGTTGACAATGTGTATTCAGAACTAAGAATATTCCAAACCACTGTGCTCAGCTTTTTTGGGGGAGACAACAGTAATTCTATTATGTCCAACTAGGTATATCTCATGGATCAAGGCTATTTTAGCAAATCTTAATTGACCATTTAGTGGAATTTTAAAAGCAAATGGACCAGGTGAATTAATAAATTAGACAATAAAGGGAAAAAGTGCATTAAGAAATAACTTTATCTAAACAGTTCAACCTGTCAGGGAGTCTGTTTCCCAACAGATTGAGTACTTACAATGTGCTAGGCATGGTACAAAGAATTCTATAAAACATTACCTTACTGTGCTAAGTCTTCCCAGTGACTATAAGGCAGGTACTATTTAGTCTTGCCATTTTGGGTGGCAGGGTAGAAATGGAGATAGAGAGAGTTGGAGTGACTACTGGCAAACCCAGGTTCAACCCCCTAGCTGTCAGACACTACTGCTTGCCCACTCAGTCTGTCTTTAGTTATAACAGCTGTGCAGGACTGCTGCCCACTGAGGGGCATGAAACAGATTTGTAGCCTATACCTCCACTTTTCTGTGGCCTGCTCTGTCAATCCACCTCTGATTTCAGCCACAGCTGCCACAGATTCTATCATGTCAAGTGCCAGCCATGTGACTGTGACTCTTTGCTGTCTACCTCAGGATCTCAGGACCACAGCCACTCAGCCCACCATGGAGCCTAGAAGATGTGAGGAGTTATTTCTCCTAGAAATTGCTCTCAACAAATAGGGGGTGGAAGCTGGGGGACAGATGATTTTACCTCTTATACCTGAGGTTTTGGTATACCTCTGGAGAGAAGTCAACTCTAGTTCCCTTTGCTCACAATCGTGATAATGTTCCTTTATATTGGTTTTTTCCCCTCCCCAGTTTCCCAAGAACTCTTCCCCTCACCAATAAACTGAAGGCACTGAATACTTGTCTCAGGCTCTGCTCTCAGTGGAATGAGGTCTGTAATTATTAGACACACCCAACAGGAAGCAGTGCCCACCATTCAGTGGAGAGAATGGAGGAGATAGTCCAATCTGTGAGCATTTCTTGTATGAATTCACTAAGTGAGCCCCTACTGAAAGTGGGCCTTTGGGGGTTACTAAGTAGATGCCACTCTCAGGAGCAGGCCTGTTAGTTGCCTCACTAATTAGACTGTGATTCCCTTGAGGGTAATGGCTTGACT
>RJWM01029797.1:0-24065 GCA_004363535.1 Dasyprocta punctata | reverse complement strand
CCCAGGAAGGCATGCCTGATCCCCTGCTGTCTCAGAAACTTAGAGTTTTAGAATGAATCAAAATTGTTTGTTCTGTTTTGTTTTATTTTGTTTTCTTGGTGGTTTTGAGAAAGTTTTACCCAAGCATTTGAGGACTTAAGTGGTTTCACTTAGCAATCTCAGGTATCATTCCTCTTGCAAACACATTGTACCCAGAAATGTTTGGCTTTGTAAACTGTGTTCTCCTCTGAGGAGTTTCTAGTCAACAACTCGTTGATAATTGCAAGGAATGCCAACATTTCCCCCTGGTGGCCTCAAGTTCCTCCAGAGTTCTTCCATCTTCACTTTCAGAGCTCCGAGAAGCATTTCTTGAGTTTGACAAGGACCGAGATGGGTTTATCTCTCATAAGGATTTGGGGAATCTCATGAGAACCATGGGTTACATGCCAACAGAGATGGAGCTGACTGAACTGGGCCAACAAGTCCGCATGAACTGTGAGACCAGGAGGTGGGAGGGACAACTGGGTTGGGGGAGCTAAGGGTGGGATTAGGAAGAGGATGGAGGTTGAGAACATATTTGGGAGTAGCATGGTGGGTAAGTGGGACTACAAGTTTGGAAGAAAACAGTCCAGGCAGCATTTGAGGTGGTTACCAGGATGATGTTTTGAGACAGATCCAAGTTCCAGCTCCAGTTCTGTTGTTTACTAGTCAGGCTCATTTTGAAAAGTGGTTTGTCCCCTGCTCTTGTGCCTCAGTTTCCTTATGGGTCAGGTGAGGATGCCATCACTTCTTATTCATGGTTTTGTGGAAAGGAAAGGGTAAAAATGCTCATGCAGGTAAAGGTGTGCCCTGCAGCGAATTTTATTAAATGTGGGTTGTTGCCATCACCACTGAGTTTTATCAGTGGAGCACAAGAATGGAGCTGTGTTAGATGCTGGAAACACATTTGGAGCCAGACCCAATGTTGGCAAGGAGTGTGGTGAAAGGATAAATTTTTAGATGGACAGAAAAGCTGATTTTGAGATTAAAGCTGGAATAAAACTGCCACTGGGTTTACTTCTGGCCATATAACTGAGTTGGCAAGGTTGAATTCAAGGTGATAATAATACAGTCAACTCTCTGTATCTGTTGGTTCCACATTTCCAGATTGGACCAACTGCAAATGGGAAATGATTTTGGGGAAAAAACTGTCTATACTGAACATGCATGTAGGCAACAACTCCACTTTTCCTTTCTTGTCTTAGCATTCTACAGATAATGCAAATAATCTAGAGATGATTTGAAGTATTTGAGAGACTTGCAGAGGTTATATGCAAATGCCATGTCATTTTATGAAAAGGACATGGACACCTGCAGATTTTGGTATTCACTGAGGGGTATGCTTACCAAGCCCCATTGATTCCAGAAGACTGCTGGATGAATCTGGAAGAGACTCAAGTGGACATTTAATTCAAATTCCCTCTTTTAAACATCCACAGATGAGGGGCCATAGGTTTGAATCAACTAAGTTTTCCAAAGGTGACGTGGACATTGGTTACTTCCTCCACACACCCTGTCCACCTTTCCAGCCTGGTTCAGCTTACAGGGACACAAAAACTTCAGTTGCCTGAGTAGAGTGAGCATGTTAAAGAGAGCATTTAGAAGCCAGAAGAAGGAGAGATGACCTGTTATTTTGAAATAGTTTAAAAGACAAAGAGAGGGCATGGATGGTGGGGCATATAGAGTCCTACTAATCCCACTCCTTCTGTCCTCAGTGGGTGGCCGTGTAGACTTTGAGGACTTTGTGGAGTTGATGACCCCCAAGTTGCTTGCAGAAACGGCTGGGATGATTGGTGTCCAGGAGATGCGAGATGCCTTCAAGGAGGTGAGCTGAGTTCTGTGGTATTGGTGGAGAACTCAGAGGTTAATGAATGCCAAGGACAGAACCCTCCAAAACCATTTTTTTTTTTTTTGCCTAGCCATGGTAGGAAGAAAAATAACATATTCTAAACAAAACACTGGTAATGGACCCAGGGGCCCTCTATACATTTTATTCCATTTAACCCTCACAAGATAGCGTTAGGAGTAAGCAGTCATTTATCTCAGTCCTACAGCTAAGGCATCTGAGGGTCATGGAGATTAAAACACATATCTGAGATTATTCTCCAAAATGAATGTCAAATTCTCTAATTTAAAAAAGAAAAGGTATAAAAATAAATTAACTGAAATTATAGCCAAAGATTTTCCAAATTGAGGGGGTTTGATATTTTTTTAAAGAGAAAAAAACAGCTAAAACAAAATTTCAAAAGAAGATAATTAAAGGGTAGCGATGGTTAATACGTTGTCCATTGTTATCGTTTTTTTTTTTTTTTTTTTGTACTGGGAATCAAACTCTGAACCTCATGCTGACCAGGCACGCACTGTGCCACTAAGCTATATCCCCAATCCCTTGTATTGTTATTTTTAAATTAGTTACTCGGAGTACAATTTATCAGCATTTAATTGTCCAAATAATATTAGCACAAACCTTTATTTTTAATCGACTAAGAGAAATTCGTACTATAACTATCTTAACTATCTTTTATACATACATATATATTTCTTTCAGTTTCTCACACTAGGGAGCCTCTCTCATTTTGGTGTCTTTCATATGAAAAAAGAAACCAGGAGTTTAAGATTCCCAGGAAATTGTCTCATTTAAGACACTTCCTGTAGAGATTCTTAAATATAAGACACTAGCTTCTGTCCTCTGATAAAATACTTCCCTCATTCAAAACTTTCAACTATGCAAGGCAAACATTGGAAACAAAGACTTTGGAACCAGGCAACCACAGACTCAAATTCTGCGATGTTTCCAGTTACTAGTTGTATAATCTCCTAGCTTTCTATAAGGATTGACAGGTGGACTATCCAATAGACTTTTGTGATCACAGAAATGCTCTGTCCAAAACAGCAGCCACTGGTTACACTTGACAATTGAGTCCTCGCAATGTGACTAGTGCAACTGAGGAAGTACATTTTTAAAAATCTAACTTCTAAAGCTTTATTCTTTTTATGCTAGTTGAGTTGTTTATTTTTTATTAGTTTGTGTTTGTCATATATGATATTTACATTCCTTGTGAGGACTTGCTGTATGTGCATAACACATATGTTATTTCTTTTCAATGGATTTCAATCAAGTTATTTATTTATTTATTTGGTACTGGGAATCGAACTCATGACCTTGTGCATGCCAGGCAGATGCTTGTGCCACTGAGCTCCCCAATCAAGTTATTTTTTTTAAACTCCCATTTACATTCAATTGATGTTTAGTCTAAGTACTGGAATACAATGCATTTAAATTTAAAAGTGAATGTTTCAGTTATAGAAAAATTGCATTTGGAACAACTTGGATATGAGAATCTATCTTTTCAATTGTAAATTTCATGATGCAACCTTTATTCAGATCAAGTATTTGTGGTAAAAATTTAGTGTCTGAGTTGCCAAGTGCTCAAATGTATACACTGAATAAAAGCTTAGTGTTCTTAGTGCAGGTATATGTGTATACCTCAGTGTTTACCTCGGTATGTTAAATACGCTATGCACATAGTAAGTACTTAATACGCTAAGTTTTATGAAATCCATTGTGCATAAAAAAGTAACATAATTCATGAATAATTTTAAAATTTATCCTATGCTGAAATAAGTTTGAATATATTAGGTCAAATAAGTTGATAATTAAAAATAATTTTTCCTAGTACTTGAGAGACTGAGACAGTTGCATTTACATGATTTTGAGGCTATTCTCTTCTACATAATGAGTTGAAGGCCAGCCTGGATTACATTGAACGAGAACTCCGCCTTGTGAAAACCAAAGTGACAAAAATTAATTTCACATTTTTATTAATTGGTGCTAGGGATTGAGCTTCTAGTTCAACCAGGGCCTCAAGTATGCAGTTTGCAACTAAGCTGCACACTTATCCTCTTACTTTTCTTTTTATGTGACCACTAGAAAGTTTAAAATTATCTGTGAGGCTCACACTGTGTTCCTACTGGGCAGAGATGCTCTGGGGAGGTTCTGTCTGGGTGAGGAAACAGTAAACAGAAATGTGATGAGGCAGGAAGGTGTATTTGTTGAAGGAGGAGCAGCATGAGCCAAAGGGAGCACACTGTGAAACAGATGAGGTCTCAGAATTGCAGAAGGCGGGGACAAATCATGATGGCTATGTCAGGTTTTGCTCTGAATGGCACAGGAAGCTGCTGGAGGATTTTAAGCAAGAGTGTGACAAGATTGTGCATTGCATGAATGTGAACATTCAGATGTGTACAGACCTTCCTAGGACCATGACGGAAGCTAGAAGACCATTAAGAAGGCTGTCTCAACAACCCAGGCCAGAGGGGATTGTGGCTTGAGTCAGGTTAACATAGTCAGAGCCAGGGAAGGGTAGCTGGCCCCTGACACATTCTAAAGACAAATTTGTTAGATTTTCTGGTAGATTGGCTCGGGAAAAGATTTTCAGGGGAAGATCCAGTGTAGTTTATTGATTCAGTAATTACATATCAAGTGCCCACTATGTAAAAATACTTGTCCTTTTGTGTCTGGATTGTGTCACCTAGCATAATGACCTCTGGGCCATTAATATCATCACCATTCCTTCTCTTCTAAGGCTAAATAGTATTCATTGTATCTACAGATCCACAGAAGAAAAATGTTACATGATTCCATTCATATGATGTTTCTAAAATAATCCGGTTCATAGAAGCAGAGAGTGAAAGGCTTTTTGCCAGGCATTAGAGGGAAGAGCAAGAAGATTGCTATTCAATGGTATAAAGTTTAAGTTACGCAAGATGATCAGGTTCCAGTGATCTGCTGCTTCACAGAGTATACAACTAACAATTCGTACTGTGCACTTAAAAATTTAAGACGAAAGATCTTCAGCGTCTTGCCACCAAAACAAAACAAAACAAAAACCCCACAAAAAAACAAAAACAAAATCCCAGTATAAAATAAAACAAAACAAAAGACAAGCAAATGAAATTAAGAGGTACAAGAACACTTTGGGAGGTGATAGAGCTGCTTACTATTGTGGCCAAGGTGAGGGTTTCATAAGTATATGCATAGGTCCAAACTCATTGATTTATGCGCATTTAGATATGTGTAACTTTTTGTATACCCCAGCAAAGCTGCTTAAAATAATTAAGATATATGTAAACTTTTAAAGAAATCTTTCCTCACATTGTAGATGTTCTAGTGGACAGTGCACCCACAGCTCTCGGCTTGATTCTTAATCCTCAGGAAGTGATCCATCAGCAAGGACTATCACTGTTTTGGTCATCATCAACATTGCTAATTCAGTCCCTTCTGCTTCTGTTCAGTTTGATACCAATGGGGATGGGGAGATCACTCTAGGGGAGCTGCAGCAGGCCATGCAGAGACTTCTGGGAGAACAGCTCACACCCCGGGAGATTGCTGAGGTGGTGCAGGAGGCCGACGTGAATGGAGATGGCACCGTGGACTTTGAAGGTGACTGGGGGGCAGCTGCTGAGGGAATCCACTCCTGACTCCCCATGTGGTTTTCCAGGTTGGCCACTCCTTCCTACTTTGCTCCAAGTTTGAACTTGGGCAGATGGTAGATTTCAGAATTCTTCATTCCATCCTCTGAGTCAGAGGGGGAAGTGTTCAGTGTCTCACTCCTCAAGGCTCATGAAACCCCTTGCCTCGAGGCTCTTGTTCACCCATAATCAGGACTCACGGCACCACCTCCCATCTCCTCCTGACTCCCTGGGCATCTTGTGTCCTAGAAGCAAAATGTCCTGCCAGAAGGAGAGTGAGCTGTCTAATAGCTGACACTCTTGGGACAGATTCATAGACTTGAAATTCGGCATCATCTCCTGCTGAACATGTGGCTTTATCTGTTCACCCATTTTCTTTTCATGTTTGCTTTCACATCCTCAAAATGGGGGTAACCATGACAGCCATCGTTCAATGCTTTGAAGAAAACAAAAAGAAATTGTGCATAATGGTCACTGTTAAAAAACGAAAGTTTGTATGTGTCTGTCCCTTTCCATCATTGTCCATGTCATGCTTTCTGTCTAGAGAGCCATCCTTTCCCCTGGTTAAATCAGATTTTTGTTTGTGGAAGTCGTCTCTTACTGCGGGTACTGGGCTCAGTGTCCCTCCTCTCTGCTCCACCCCCAAACCTATGCATGCCTTGTGGAAACACTGAACTATGACATCACTGTGACTTGAAAGAATTTATTTCCCATTTTTATTCTGAGGCTGTACCCTAATCCTCTTCTCATCATCATAGCCCCAGTTCTTAGCACAGAGCTCAACACGTGTGTATTGAATAATTGGATAAGTGAAGAAGATTGGAGCTCTGTGTGGATGGGAGTGGGGATTAATTCTGTGAAAGGCACAAATCAGGCAGGCTGAGTTCTGAGTGTGACACTCCCTGGTCAGTGTCTAGCTGCTGCCTACAAGCAAACATCCAAAACTCTTAGTCACTTATTCAAGCACATGCATCATTCAGCCCCAACCACCCATCTAGCCATATCATCTAGAACTGTACTTTAAATTATGTTTTGATGCAAGCGCGAAATCAGCACTGTGCTCCTCAAGGTTGGTTCCTTTGCAACTGATATTCTGTCCCCTTGCTATACCTTTAGTTCTTGTGCTCCCTCAAGGGCACACGCCAGCCACCCTTGGCTAAGAGCTTCCCTTCCCCTTTGCTGAGTGCGTCACTGCCAGGCCTGAAGCCGTATAGAAGAAGCCGTATAGAGAAGTTCCTCTCCATGGAAGTTGTTTTGTGTTTGTTTCCAAGGCTGTATTTGCCTGCATCCCGGAGGGCAGTGGAGAAGTCTTCTCTAAATTGTGTCTGCTCTACAAGTCCCCAGATAGAAACGTAGTAGATGTTTGTTGGGAATTTGCTGGATCTAGTGAGGCACAGGTGCACAGTGGACATTAATGAAAATCAAGAGGTGGAGGTGGGGATGAGAGACAGAACTTTGAGTGATCCACAGACAAGAGGACAGGGTCACCTCAAGATGTGGCAGAGACAGCAAACACATCTGGCCCTGAGTCACAGTGAAGTCTAGGGCAACCTGCATTCCTTCCAGGGTTTGCCATTCATGGTCCACATTCCCTCAGGTACATTGGTTACTCTTTCCAGCCTCAGGTTCCTTTGTGTAAAATGCTACTCCTCCAGGACAGTTGAAAAAATGAAATAAGATACAAACAATTACTATTCATAGCTTACTTAACCTGTCTTATAAAGGTTATGTCATTTAACCATCTTAAACACCATATGTAGGAGATGGTAATTCTATGAGTCCCTGTCTGGAGATGAAGAAATGGAGGCATAGAAAGGTGAAGCAATTCCTCAAAGATCCATGTCATTGCTTGGCACATAGGAAATGTTCAAAACATAGTGTTAGTGCAAAGAGGCACCTCACGGAGACTTTTCTTTGCAGAGTTTGTGAAAATGATGTCTCGCTGAGGAAGTCCTGGAAGCTCCAGACACTCTCTGCCTGGCAACGTGGATGAAATGCTTGTGGAAGACTGAATCTGCATGGGCCTTTGCATGACAGAGTGTGGGATGGTGGAGCGAGTGGCCTTGCACAATATGGGTGAGGTTACAGTGAAGGCGGTAGTTTTGTGGGATGGCGTGTATAAATCTAGCTTCAGAAAAATGACCCTATTGTGAAATGTCAGCAAACTAGGGCTCATTTGCCATTCACAAAAGACCAAAGATTAATTCCATCATTTTTCCCTCACATGGTCCTAAGTTCCCGAGACCTGCCAGAGTCCCTTCCCTAGCTTCCTTCCCCTTTATACACAAGTCTAGACTTCAACTTCAGCAGGAGGGAATACACCAGTCCTGGGGCTAGAAACTGGGGTCTTGGTACTGCTGGGCTTGGAGAGGGACATTAGAAGGCTCTCAAGGGGAGTTTTCCTGAGTTCCTGGAAGCACAGTCTATTTTTACCCCTGTGACCTCTCAAACCCCTCTCTTGGTGTAAGATACTCAGGGGAACTGAATTAAATCACAAAGCTGGATTATGAAGGTTTAGGGCAGCTGATCCTCCCTGGGGAATTAATCCCTTACAAAATATGATGCAGAGAGGGAAAGAGAGAGAGAGGGAGAGAGAGGGAGAGGGAGAGAGAGGGAGAGAGAGAGACAGAGACAGAGACAGACAGAGGCAGAGACAGACAGACAGAAACAGACAGAGACAGAGACAGACAGACAGAGACAGAGACAGACAGAGAGACAGAGACAGACAGAGAGACAGAGACAGACAGAGACAGAGACAGACAGAGACAGACAGAGACAGAGACAGACAGAGAGATAGAGACAGAGACAGAGACAGACAGAGAGACAGAGACAGAGACAGACAGGCAGAGACAGACAGACAGAAACAGACAGACAGAGACAGAGACAGACAGACAGAGACAGACAGAGACAGACAGAGATACAGAGACAGACAGAGACAGAGACAGACAGAGACAGACAGACAGAGACAGAGACAGACAGAGAGACAGAGACAGACAGAGACAGAGACAGACAGAGACAGAGACAGACAGAGAGACACAGAGAGAGAGAGACAGAGACAAAGAGAGAGACAGAGAAACACAGTATCCTCCAAATCCCCTGCTTAGCCACCTAATAGCAAAGCCATTCCTGGAAGTCACCTGCCTCCATGCTGGGCCATCCTGGGCTGCTGAAGAGCAGTCTCTGTGTTAGATTGGAAGCGTGCTCCACACTACACATCCTGACATTGCTGTGCTGTGAAACTGAGAAGATCACTCCCCCACCTGAGAACGGTACACCTCAGCAATGCACAGTTTCTCAAAATAAAGACTTCATTTCACACCTTCCTCCAAGTTTTTTCTCACTTTGAAGCCCATGAAGTAGGTGTATAGACTGGGGTGGGTGATTCAGTAGCCTCAGTTTATAGAATTATAGAATTAAAGAAAATGTGGGGTCAGAATAATATGTTTTCAAACCTCTTATCTGTGGCAACTCTTTTTGTGTCATCCGTTGTTATACTTGGGACGATTTTATTTTTAAGGAGTAACTCCTCTCTGTCTCTGTCTCTGTCTCTTTGTCTCTTTCTCTGCTTATTCCTTCCATCATCAATAGTAATATATTCAAGGACTGCCAGTGCAAGGGACCCATGTATAACAATGAATAAAATATACAAGCCCCTAGACCTCAGAAGCTTACCTAATAATAGGGGGAAACAGGTATGGAACAAAAAGAATATATGTGATGGACATGATACAAGGTGAGAACAACTATGCAAAAAACAGACACAGACAAAGAGTTTGTGGAGTTCTGTGGGGGACGTCAGGAAGTTCACTGGGCATGGGTGCTTGCTTATTTAGGGAAGACCATATGAGGCAGAATTTATGGCAAATGCAAAGGCCCTGAGGCAGGAACATACCCATGCTGCTGGGGGATGAGTGGTTGGTAAGAAGTCGGAGTGGACTGAGGTTAAATCATGAAAGGATGAACTTAGAGACCATCTCAAGGATTTGGGAGATTTTGTGCAGAAGAATGACATGGTCCAGCTCACCCTTTAAAACTGTGGCTTCCCTATTACTCAGCTCCAACCCATTCTGTTTATGCCCTCACTTATCCACTCATTGCTCATTTAAAAATTATTTGCTAAATCCTCAGTACCTGGCACTGTCCCAGTCAGTATAAGCAGGGCAAAGTCAGGGAGCTTGACTTATTCTGCAAACATGCAGGGTCCTCTGTGATCACACAAATGATCTAGATCTGCTGCATCCATCAGAACAACCACAAGCCCTATGTGGTTACTGAGTTTTCAGTCTCTAGGGTCAAGAAACTTAATTTTATGGTATAATTTTATTAGCAGGATTCTATTGATGAAGAATATTAATGATTTTAGTTAAATTTAAACAGTTCCATCTGGCTAGTGACTGCTGTACCAGACAGCACATCTTCATGCAGCAACCCTGGGGTTATTCTGAGGCTTTTCATAGGAAGAGACTTGTGCTAGGGTTTGCCTTCTTGGAGATTATATTCCAGTGTGAGGGGAGAAGAAAAATTACATTTAAGAGAAGCTCAGATTGGGATGAATACTTTGAGGAAAATAAAATTAGATGGTTGAATACAGAAAGAATTTTGGAAGGGGAAAGTGGCTTAATTAGAATGGTCAGAAAGGCAGATCTCGAAGCTGGGGTGTCCCTGGCTGGATTTTCAGAGCTCCTCCTCTCTTGAGGGTGGAGATGAGTAAGTGGAAGTTTCCCCAGGGAGTCTCCTTGGGGTCAATACTGTAAAGGGGAGGAAAGGACCTACAATTGAGCCAAAAGAGAAGTGAACTGTGTGGAAGTTTGAAAACCTTGGCTGAACCCGTGAGAGCTTCAGACACAGCTCTGCCAAGTTGTCTCACTTGGGTTGAAAGGGCCGAGAACGACTACAGGAAGACAGGGGCAGAGCTGTGAGAAACCAAGGTCCAGAAGCTAAGTGGGCATAAGAAACTGAGATAAAAAATAATGAGAGGAGGGAAGGTCCAAGGCAAGGAAGGGAGATGTGGAACTAGGAGCAAGAGAACGATCCTACTAAGGAGTGTCTTCGTGTTGTTGAATGAGGATTTATTCTTGAACTAAAATGAAAAAGAACTATCATTAAATCTTTAAACTTCTCCCTTGTATGAATAATATTATTATAATTTTAAAATAAAATCGATAGCAAGTGGGGCTGAACAGCTAAAATCTGTCCCTGATATCTGGGTGGAGTAAGAGGCCATGGTAGTAGTAGCTCAAGGTATTTGATTCAGAAGACATAGGAGAAAAAGTAGGAAGAAGAAGAAGAAGGGGAGGAAGAGAAGAAAGAAGAATAACAATAACAACAACAACACTGTCCATTTGCATCTGGGAAAGAGGGGAAAAAATTCTGTAATCAGCTATTAATGTCTGCCACAGCAGGGGTAAAGGATAGTAGAGGCAATCTTACAATAAATTCTGTACCCTCCATTTACATGATAGTTTATTAATAATAGGTGCCAACGAGTGCTTCATCTAAATCTGTGATTTCCCAGAAAGAGCTAACAGGCTGTAATTACTTCTGAGGGTCCTTGGGATGAAAATCTGATCTTCCATCATGAGAATCAGGTACTTGGACACCAACTCTTCCTTTCCCACACATCCGCCATAGCTCTCGTTCAAGAAGGCAGAAAGGCAGCCTCTAGGGTTGATTTAGGACTCCTTTATTGGTGATTATGCCACATTTTCCTTCTGCTCTTCAGTAAGGACCATACAATTTAGTGGAGTGGTATTTCTAAAAGTGATTTTCTAAGTTTAAAAGTGCAATGAAAAAGATAGACAAAGTTCCAGCCTCAATGTGGCAATCTTCCTCTGAAAGTGTTTTTCTTCTCTCTGAAAAAGGAATTCAATGTCAAAGTTCAAGAATTAATAAGCACTGGTTCAAAATTACAATATTTTCAATACAAATAACTTTGTTTCAGATGTATTGCCACACACCTCTAATCTCTGCAGGAAAATCTCAAGTTTTAAACCAGCCTGGGCTACATAGTGAGACCCTATCTCAAAGTAAAAAAGGGCCAGGGTTGTAAGTGGATGGTAAAATCCTTGCCTAGTATTGCGAGGTCCCAGGTTCCATCTCTAGCATTACATACACAAAAGGTGAATCTGTATTGATATGAAGACTCAATTAGAAGTGAGAGGCAGCTGTTAGGCACCTCCCCACCATGTCGCTCAGGGGTACAAGTCAACCAGTGAACAGTGGACCTCACCTTTATGGCAGTAGAGGAGGGAGACAGACCTGCAAATAGGTGGTCTTGCTGTAAAGTAAAGACAGTGGAAGGTGGAAGAGGAGAAGGGAGAAGAGGAGAAGAGTAACATCAGTGACAGTACATGAACATTTCCATCTGGGCTCAGAGGGAACTAGATTCTGGAATCAATTGTTGATGTCTGCCAAGAGCATGGTGAAGGAATAGTCGAAGAACCTGCAATGTATTTTGGAGTCTAGGCACTAAAAGTATTCTTAATCTTAGCCACAGACTGCAGACCAGTGTGCCTGCTTTTGAGTATCCACATTGCTGAGATGGTCTCCAGAGTTCTAAACCCATTTCTTTACCTCTCCTCTCTTCAGGGCAGACAATTCTTACTGGCAAACAACAATACAGGAAGAGTTACTAATTTGGTATCATCTTTAAACCATGTGTATTGAAAGCACAAATGCTGCCTGAACCACCAGAATTTTCCATCTTTGAGGAAGGAGTAGTGGTGTTTTGTCCACACAATGATGAAAAGGGTTTCTCTTTGCATCTAGATTCCAGAAGTGAAAGAGTTATTAGGTCAGTTGTTCTACCCAGGAGGTCTAGGGATAATTTCTGTAGGTTGGAAAATGCTGAAGATAACCTAGGGGAAGAGCTAGAAAGAAAAGACTGGAAGAAAAAGACAGATAAACTTAGTCCTGTAGAGCAAGTGGGTGATGTTTGGGCTAAGGTTGGGGAGGGACCCCAAAAACTGAAGGAAACAAATTAAACCCACACCTTTCCCTTGGTCAGCTACCCAGCGATAGTAATGGATTAGCAACATGATGCCATTCCTTCTTGGGGCCAGGAAGTCCCGATTAATCCCCTTTTCCGGTTTGTCTTTTTATATCACCTTCTGTTTGAAAAACTCTGTTTTTCTAATCTTTCGTACCTAAAGCCTCCCATGTCTGTAATTTGGAATGATATTTTTCAGTGTTTGAAAAAATTTTACCATCCTCCTCCTGCTCTCCTGCTTTCTAGGAAAGTCCTAATTCTTGCCAATCTTCTAATTCGGGAAGCTGTTCCAGACTTCCCCCTACCCTACCTTATTTTTGGAAAGCAGAGCCCCCCTTGCTCAGAACCTCAGTTGATCAGACATGCTGGAAGGAACAGATCTCATTTTCCTATCAGCGACACAGCCAGGTGTGCTACCTCTGTCACGTGCATATCAGAGATGCTCCCAATTTTGGTCTTGGCTCTCACCTTAGCATCAGCAGTATACCCAGGTGTGATCCTGGTCATAGTTGTAAGAGGTTGCACACCATGTGAGGTTATTTTTTGATCCTTTGCTGGTGCAGTTAAAATAATTCTTGTTTTTATAGTTGAATGGGAAGTGGCAGGGAAAACCAGGACCTGATGAGGAAATTCCTAGGAAGAGGAAATGGATAAGACAGGGTTATTTCTGAGAGGTTCACACTGTACCTGGGGCTTGGCCTTCAGAGTCCACCCTAGGTTCAAAATCAGTGCACACTGCATGTGCCGCACTGTTTGGGTTTAGCCCAGAGGTTCCTATTGGTGGGGTAAGTTTTGCTCCTGAACTATGTTAGAGGAATTTCATGTGCTGGGTTTTCTTCCTCATGAATCATCAGAGTTTGGGACTTGGGGAAGGGCAGTGGGAGAGAAGAATGGGGTAGAAGGGTAGAATGACAATCTCAGGAGAGAAGGAGAAGGAGAACGTTCTGCCACCAGGAGGACTAGGAAGTAGAATAGAGGTTAGCATGGAACAGATTTCAGTGGATCCTCATTTTTCATAGATGCTGTATTTGCAAATTTGCCTACTCACTAAAATTTATTTGAAATCCCAAAATGAATATGCATGGTGCTTCTGCAGACCTTGTAGACACACACGGTACACACGGTAATGGGGAATTTGAGTCCCCTGATGGATATATTCTCAGCTGAAGTCAAGTGAGGTGATACTGCCTGCTTGTTTCTGGGCCCCTACTGTGAGCAAGTGCCTTTTCCATGGGCCAGTATCATATTTTTCTGACTTTCATAGTTTTTGTTGACAATTTCATTGCTTACAATGGCCCCCAAGCGTACGGTCAAAATGTTTACCAGTGTTATCAAACACAGAAAAGCTGAGATGGGATTTATGGAGAAAATACACATATAAGTGTCTTCCAGGCACCTGTGGAAGTGCTGTTGGTGTGAGTGCAGGTGTGAATTACAGTGTTGTTGACTGGGAATTCATTGTGAATGAATCAACTAAATAAAATGTCTTGGAACAGAAATACCTCCAAACCAAGGTCATTCCTTGATGGCTGACAAACTGTGACCAGAGGCTGGTAGGAATCTCATCCTATATTTCCCCCAAAGGAGCAATGATTTAGTGTTTGCAGTGACTTTATAAATTATAGCTACAGTGAATCAGCATAACCAGCTGAATCTTCCAGTGTAACTGACTCACTTCCAGGTGAGTCATCAGAGACGGCTGAACAGCTCCAGATACATAGAAGACCCTTGAACAGGGGCTGGAGACTTGAGTAACCTCAAGAAATGGGGCGCAAGAGGAAAAGCTCACCCCTTAGCAAAACGATACCAAAACAGGACCTGCTGACCATTGCCCAAGCACAAAGCAGTGAACACACTTCCCGGGGTTACAGTTTTGTTTTGTTTTTGTTTTGTTTTTGTTTTTGTTTTGTTTTGTGGGTTTTCTTTTCTCTCTAGGTCTCCTCTGACCACCGTGCCAAATCTAAGTTTGAAATCTTCTGTTAACAAAAAAATTATCCAAAATTTAAATAGAGTCACAACATTATCATATGACCTTTTAAAGTCATCCTTGAACATCATCTAACAAGTCCCTAAAGGCCATTTGATATTCTAGCTCAGAGTCAGCATAATTGTTCTGCAGATATTCTTGGATTTGTGCACCATACGGTCTCCATCACAGCTGCTTAACCCTGCCACCATAGGTGAATGGTAGCTGTGGTGCTCCGTAACCCTTCTGTGTTCCAATAAAACTTCGATGGGCTCTGGAGTTTGAATTTTATATCTGCTAACCTGTCATAAAATATTGTCCTTCTTTTGATTTTCTCCAATCATATAAACAGGTAAACTCTTGTGTTAGATTGGAAGTTGTGCATATATAAGAATTCATCCAGATTTGTTTCACTGGAGTGAGGAAGTGTGCAAACCCCTCCCCGAGGAAAATACAACCACCTGCCTTGCTGTTTGCTATTGGCTCGAGGCCCAGGCCCTTTAGCTGTTGGATGTAACTTGGAGAGGATCAACAGTTTGTGAATCATTTTTGTGCTATAGGCACAGATAACTTCTACCTGGCGGATAAGATTGCTCGAAGACTTGCTTGCTCTTTAGACATCAGTGGATCTCATATCTAGTTTAGCAGTTTTCCAGATCAGAAATACTTTTTAACCTCCCTTTGAACTGGTTTTCTATGCTTTTTTCCTATGCCCTCAGGGATTATTTTTTTAAACCCTAACATATGTTTACTCTGTATTTGTCAGAGAGGTGTATAAGATTTTGAAAATTTTTTTGGCATCTTTGCCTTGGATCTTAAACCACAGGTGTACACTGTTGGCACTGTGTATTCCTCAGGTTTATGACAGCAGGACTCTGTCTGCCTCACTCCTGCCCCCAGCCCCAGTGCCCAGCACAGTGCCTGGAACACAAGAGGGCTGCATGTGGTGGCTTTTTTTTTTTTTTAATTTGTGGCACCGGGGATCGAACTCACAACTTCGCACCTGCCAGATGGGCGCTTAAGACACTGAGCCAAACTCCAGGCCCTAGTTTTTTTGTTTGTTTGTTTGTTTGTTTGTTTGTTTTTGAGACAAGGTCGCACTAGGTAGCTCAGGCTGGCCTTGCGCTCGAGTTGTAGCCCAAGCCGACCTGGCACTCGCAAAGCTCCACCTATCTCAGTCTCCTGAGTGCTGGGATTAAAGGCATGCGCCACCACGCCCAGCTACATGTGGTGTTTGTTGAGTGAGTAAATGAAAGAATCCACCCGTGCCCACACATCCCCCTCCCGCAGATTACTGGTGTCTGCACAGAAGCTCCACTTCCCGTCTTTGTCCATGTTCTCTGTGGTTGGGCACCAGAGCTTGTTGCTTTCATTCTCAAGGCATTCTGAGATCACGTTATTCCTATACTTGGAGGGGAAGATGCAGGGCTTGCTGAAAGAATTTCCTCCATACTCTGAAAATGATCACGGAAAGTTGACACATTAAGAGGAGGAGATAGAAAGGGCTTGCTTTTAACACACACACACACACACACACACACACACACACACATACAAATTGCCCTGAACTTTATTTCAAGAAGGGTAACATCACACTGAACTCTCCGAGAAACATCATGGTTAAGTGAGAACCAGAACCATCAGCACCCACAGAGCTTACCATTCACATGAACAGGACTTTATTGTTTCATGATCTTCATCAAGTTAACTCTACTGATGTAGGGAATTCTTGCCAGGGAAGGTAAGAGTTGCAAATCGCTTTGTTGTTCATTCGAGGATCTTCTCAAAAAGTGTTTCAAATAAACATTGGATGTGGCTTATTTCACTTAGTTGAAGTCCTCTAAGTTCATGTTGTAACAAATATTAGCATATTCTGCTTTTTCAAGACTGTATAGTATTTCAACCACTATATATCACTTACAAAAGTTTCATTTATCTGCTGATGGGCACACGGGTTATTTCCCTACCTTATTTATTGTGAACAATGATGCATCAAATATGGGAGTGAAGCTATCTCTTCAACATGCTGACTTCACTTCTAAGTATATTTAAAAATATATTTAAATCTAAGTATCTAAGTAATATATTTATATCTAAGTATATTTTTAAATATACTTAGAAGTAGGATTGCTGGATTATGTGATTGATCTGTTTTTACTCTTCTGAAGAACATCCATACTACTTTCCATAATGGCTACACAAATTTACAATCTCATCAGCAGTATCCAAGAGTTTTCTTTTTTCCACATCTATGCCAATCTTTGTTATCTTTTGTCTTTTTGATAAGTCAATCTAACAGGTTTGTGAGGTGGTTTTAATATGACAATAATCAATTCATAAACAAACAAAAACCAATCAGACTGCTAAACTTTTCAGTAGACTGTAGTTTTGGTAGATCATTTACCGTACAAGACTCTTTGAATTCCTGTCCTTAGTTCACCATTTTCATCAACTCTACACCACTCTGTTGTGATCCTTACCCAGTTCACGTCACAGCCCCACCTTGAAAGCCTTGCCAGACCCACCAGACCCACAGACCTCAATCATTTCCAGGCTTGGCCTCTTTGCTTTGGTATTCCATTAATCAAGTCAAAGTTGTAATCTCCCTTACTTTGGTGTTGCAGTTTTTATCTGGAGAATCCATGCCCCAGAGGCTTGGATGCCACCCTATGGTGCTCTGGGGAGGTGGCAGAAACTTTAGGAGGTAGGTCACAGTGGGAGGAAGTAGGCCTCTGGGGATGTGCCCTTGAGGGAGTGAAATGGGACCCTGCATCTTTTCCTCTCTTTCCTGGCTGCCACCAAGTGACCAGTTTTGCTCCATCATAATGTTCTATGCTAACACGATTCCAAAGCAATGGTGTCAAGCGACTGTGGACTTCAGATATTTTGTCACAGCAATACAACACTGACTCACGTATTCAGTAAGCAATAAACTTACACAATTCCTTGTGGTGTTACACAGGGAACCAGAATTCAATGAAGGGTTTGGGGATAAGGGACAGTAATGACCAGTGATTGAGAGCACAGTTCTGAAGGTTGACTTCCTGGCTTCCAATCACAAATGAATCTCTATAAGTAGTTTTTCCAGCTGTAAAATGGAACTAATGATTAGATTTATCTCACGGGGGTCAATGTGAAGAACCTATGAGTTATGTCATATGAGGTAATTAAATCACTATCTGACACAGCAGTGGTTCCTATAAATTAACAAGATTATGTGTGATCTTTAAAAAAAACGTATTCAAGACCACACACTGATATCACAATTTCTGAGTTGTAACTCAAGTCCAGATTCAAAGCCTAGTTTCAGGCTAGTGTCTCTGATGGTAGCAGAGGAAAATTCACAATTCTTAGGTACCTAACGTGGCATCATGAGTGATCCCTTATGAGAGATCCAGTCTTTACAATAACCCTGTGAAGTCAGCCTCAGTGTCCCCATTGTACAGATAGTAAAAGTGATAATGGAGATTATAATTTGTTACTCCATCCAAATTGAAAAATTGTATTATTTGCATCTCAAGTCTGAGGGGTTTGGGTAGCACTAAGGATACACAGAAGTTTAGAGGTTAATGTCAGAGTTAAGTTACAGTGAGATTTGAAACAGATTTAAAACTGTACAGAGCACTATGATACCATCGTAAAACTGCTACCTTTACCAATTGATTGATTTGTTTCAGTGTTAAAATGGTGGCAACAATGAAAGCACTAATAATGGAATTTAGAGCCAAGAGTAGAAGTATTAAAAGATTATGTGGGATTTAAGAATAAGTTAGTTTAGCGTTAGGGACATAAGTAAGAGATGCCTAGAGCTAGATAGGATAAAATCAAGGTTTGATAAAGGATTAGTACTTTTTTTAATTCTAAGGGAAGAACATAATTACAACTTTTATGGCTGTGGGCAAGGAATTTATATACACTTTAATGTCTTTTTTCCTTTTATTATTATTATTATTATTATTATTATTATTATTATTTGTCTTTTAGAGACAGGATCTTGCTATGCAGTTCAGGCTGGCTTTGGGCTCATTTTGTAGCCCAGGCTGGTCTCAGAATTTGCAAATGATTCTGCCTCAGCCTCCTGAGTGCTGGGATTACAAGACTGTGCCACCACACCTGGCCTTATCTCTTTAGAGGCAACAATACTTAATGAGAGAGCATGGGCTTTGGAGCTGTATTGACTTGAATTCAAATTCTAACTCCAGCATAGCCTTGGAACACAATCATGGGAAGGACTTAATTTTACTAGGACCATTTATTGAATGGAGTGGGTTGGGAAATAGGACCTTCTAGAACTTCCATGGAAAGATTCAACAGGATATTGTGTGCAAAGCTCTTAGATCCGGGTGTAGCACAGAGAAATCACTGAATGAAGGCTGGTCCTTACAAAGTTAGGAGTAAGTATAGAATTAAGATTAGGTGTTAAAGTGCATTAAAATGCAGGGAGGATCTGTCAATGGTGAATCTGGTTATTGTCAACTCTAGAAACACAAATACTCAAAAAAAAGTATTGAGACTATATCCTATACACTCAGTTGTCAAGATGCCTGCTCTGTTTTGCTGGCTTTGAGGTCTAGGGGAAGGTGACCTCAGGAAATGCCTCTTGTGGTTGTCATAGCGTCATCTTTGAGAAGATGCTTGGTCCCCAGAAGGGCTTCCCTGAGTTGTCCACACCCCCTCTTGATGACAGTGGCTGTGCATCTCCCTTCCCCCTGCATAGCACTCCTGGCTCCCATGGCTCACCGTTCATCTCACAGTATTTCCACTGCCGCTTCTCATCAAAGCTGGATGTGACCGAGCACCACATCTTTCCTATGAGGCTACTGTCTGAGATGCAGCTGTTATGGGTCTTTCCACGAAAGATGAAGGGGAAGACACATCGTGGGTAATCTGTACAGGACAAAATCCGTTAGCAGCCAAGCTTTGTGTAGCCATTCACAGGACAGAGTCATTTCATCATTCATCAAGCAATCAACAATGAAAGTGGGGATAAATGGTTTGGAAGAGATTTTTTTTGCACACATTTCATCAAACATTTGGTAAAGCCTACTACATATCCCCTCCCTGACACAACTTCTCCAATGGGGCTCCCAAACTCAAACTAGGATGTGTACAGCTGCCAATAAAACATATCTAATGCACTTTACATAGTGTCTTGAAAGTAAATCAATCATATCACCAACAGATCTTCAAGGATCTAAGAATTTTGTTTCATTTATGGCCAAGTGACCAAGTCAAAATCATGCTTTACAAAAAATATTGATGCTACTAAAAAAAAAGTCAATGAAATAAAATAGTAAAGTTATCTGGATGTTGGTATCTTTCTGCAGTTCACATGTAAGAAATAAATTTAAAATAAATGAATAATAAATCAGATACATATAATATAAATTAATTAACATAAATAAATACATTATAAGCTCCCCGGTCTATAGTATTCTGTCGCTCACCTTCCATCATACAGTACTTCCACCTGCCGTCATAAAATGCTCTGGTTGAACACCAAGGGAGGAAGCTGTTGGTTTTGGTGCAAGTGAAGTAAAGAGACCCCTTGTAGGTAAAAGGAAAGACACAGTCCTCTTTGATTTCTGAAGGACAGAAGAACAAAGCAGGAGAGGTAAGTCACAAAGGATGAGATGCATCTTGGCTTGGTCCTCGCTTGGTCTATTTGCTCTCACTCCCATTCATGGGTGTAAACCCTGCTAAAACTCTGAGCATGCAAATTTCCCTGCTGACATAATCCTCCTCAGCCCATGCAGGTCATCATGAGGCACTACACTAATGTTTGCTAGAAACAGCACAGGAAAAAATGTGGAAATAGAGCTTTTTGCAAGCAGGAATGAGAAGTGTTGGAGAGAGGGAGGAGACAGAAAAGTAATTAAGATGTGTCATGTGCATGTACAAATTCCCCACAATGAATGTGATCGTTATGTACTATAAACATGTACAATAAAAAATAAACACAAGAACAATTCATTCCTCCCCTTGAGTTGATGCCTCATCTTTCCTCCCAAAATTAAAGTATACGTTCATCCTTATCTAAGTCTGAAAAGACTTTCATGTGACCTAAGCAAAAGGCCTCAACAGTTTGCAAGCCTGGTGTGCAACTTTAGTTTACAATATAAGGATTTGTGAAAGGTTAACAAGGAGCAAGGTACCCTGAAAGATACATTTCTAAGATATCTACATTTACTAACTCAGTCCCATCCCACATTTTCAATCCCTCAAAAAAGAATTCCAGTGTCTCATGCCCAACAATGGGATTACTTTCTTAGAAACTCACCTGTTGTCCCTCTTGACAGTGTCCTCTGATCTGAAAAACTCTTGTCTTTTCTGTATTCCTTGCCTGTTAGTAATTATCTTACTGCCCGCATCCCTGACCCTCCATATACCCTCTGGCATAGCACCTGACAGCTAAGGTGCTGGTATTAGGAGGTGGGGCATTTGGGAGGTGATTACATCATGGCATCAGAGCCCTCGAGTTTGCAACTAGAGGCCTTATTTAAACAAACAGAAAAGAAGAAAACAGTGAAAGAGGAGGAGGAGGAGGGGGAGGAAGAGGAGGAGAAGAAGAGGAGAAGAAGCGGGAGGAGGAAGAAAAAGAACTTTGGTAAGTGCTTCCTGCATGAGCAGTGGATTGTGGGTGGAGATGGTGTTTGTCATTTCCTGGTTTTCTGTCTTATTTTTCTTTCCTGCTTGCCAGTTGAATAGTAAGCAGTGATTTTCAATAGAAAAGAAGGGGCAATGATCACCCCCCAGGGCACTGTAGACAATGTTAGAGAAATTCTTTGGCTGTTACAACCGTTGATAGGAAGAGGCTGGCAGCTGTGTCTTTGGAATCTACCACTTGACCAGGATGCTGTTCAGCACCCTGTGATGCATAGAAAAATTCCCAGAGGAGACTCATTTGGCTCCAAATGTCAATAGGGCTGAAGCGGGACAACCAAGAGAGAGGAATGGACAAAGAGGGCTGAGGTCCCTGCAAGTGATGAAGACAGAGAAGAAGGAACTTGTTCTCTGGATCCCAGCAGAAGTTTTTCCACTGAACATTCACATAAACCTGAATTTCTATTGAGCTAAATCACTGACATTGTCAGGTGGTTGCAAGAGTTAGCTTTCCACTGTTAGGGACCACAAATTCTCAATGGCTAATTTTGCATACTTCCCTAAGGGACAAAGGGAGACTTGGGATTATTGGTATCACCCATTTGAGATTTCCCGTGAACTCTTCAGGGATGGGCCATCTTCTCCCACCTATTAAGACTAAAATTTAAACCACTAAATTTAAATAAGCATCCTTTTTAGTGTAATATGACCTCCATCCTCTTGAGTCACCCCAAGACTGTACATGCCCATTGAATCATAGACCTCTGAGTCTTCTGCCAGTTTTGAATCTTCCACTAGCCCTGCCTGTCACTGTATGCACCCAATAAATAGTGGCTGGCTTGGAGTGTTGCTATCTTGGTTCATCTGGAAGGATCAACTTCCCAGTCACTCATCATGTATTACTAAATTTGCCTCTTATTTTATCCTCTCACTGTACCCTTGATACAGGCAATCAGGTATCTCGGCCAGGCCCCCAATATTCTACCACTACAGGTGTTCAAGATGTGGTCTCTGTCTTCAAGCTCCATAATCTAGTTGCCCCAACCTTTTTTCTGCATCAGATTCTCACCTTGCATAATCTGACAAAGGCCATCATGGGCCTGAGGGATGAACTGCATGGACTGGAAAAGTCAGATTTCCACCCTTCAACCTCAACAGTAGGGTAATCCTAATGTAACACTGCATTTCTCACCTCTGGGTCTCAGAAATGTTGAGTCATGTTTTTGTGATTTCTAAACCAGTTCTGATTGGGAAAGTGCTCAGAAAAACGTGTGGAGCATCACTGAGATTTAACTGTCAGGATCATCATGGTCATTATCATTTGTCATGAGTATCATCGTTATGATCATTGTTGTCAAAGCTCTCTGTACAATCATGGACACCACTGATCATGTGGGTCCTGTGGATGAGGGCTGTACGTAGAATTAAGGTTATCTGTGGGAGTTGTTAGCAAGAATCAACACATAATGGATACTATTAGCCATCTGCAAAGTAATCCAACAGATGGCCTAATCTTCTTAACTGAGTTACAATCTTCTGTAATCCACACCCTGCTGACCTGCCTGTTTTCACCCCCTGATTAACATTTCTTTGACCTTACCCCATACTCTCTTTTACCTTTGGTGTTTCGGTCATACCCTTTATCCCATGCTGGGTGTGTTTTCTCTATTTCTGTTTCTACTCCCTGCATTAATACTATTCCTCATGTGTCAAAGAGTTAAGGGCTGGCCTGGGGATGATGTAGCTCAGTGGTAGAGCACTTGCCTAACATGCACAAAGCCCTGAGTTCAATCCCCATTACTGCCTTCCACACAAAAGAATAGTCAATGCCAACCTCTATACATGCATTTGCCAATTTAAAAGATTATTATCTAAATTTCTGTTTGCAATGAACTGCCTGAATAGAGAGGGTGGACTTTATTTATAACTGCATTTCTGGTTCATAATACAGTGCTGGAACTTAGGGGTCACTCAGTAAATGTGTGCTGGTAAATCTGCTTGTGAAATGTATAGAGGGAAGTTGGGGATACCAAGTTTATCTACAGGAATGTGAGGGTGGTCTTAGGGAAGTATGGTCAAACAAGATCATAAGTAGAAAACCTTGCACCTCAATAAGTATGTTTATCCTTATCTGAATAAATAGTGGGTTCTCAGTCTTTTAGGTTAATGGACTTAGTTATTTTGAGAACCCAGAAGTTTTCTCTAAGAAAATATTTGATAAATACGCCCTTGTAGCTGGAAAGGATTTGTGCCCACTAAAACCAGTTTTATTTGCCCTCCTGGACTCCCAAATGCCCTCCTGGACTACATTTCCCAGACTTGCAAACAGCTAAGTGCCATATGTGTTCTGGACCATGGAAGTGGGAGGAAGTGATGCATGCTTCTTCCTAGCCTGGTCAAAAACAACACAAAACATACAAACAAATACCACCACCTCTCTACTCCACCCCAGCAAAAAACACTCTTCTCCAAGATCCTGTAGGTTCTTTTGACCTTGACTTCCCAGCCAAAAGGAAAGAATCCTCAGGGAACCTGAGATCCTAGGGGTTGGTGCAGCCCCAAGATGGAAGGGATGTAGGCCCCTGACTGACCACATGGAGCATTGCTGGCTGACCAAGTCACCTGCACCCCAGTCCTGGACTTTGTGGGAGTGTATTAGTTGGTTTTTCTGTATTATGACGAACACCTGAGATAACCAACTGATGAAGAGAACAGGTCTGTCTGGGCTCAGGAGCTTCGGTTCTTGGTTGGCTTCCCTACTGGTTTTTGGCCTATGGTGAGGCAGCTCATCCTGACAGGAGGAGACAGAGCAAAACCACTCATCTCAAGGCCAGGGGGCAAAAGAGAGTGAGGAAAGGTCTGTAGTCCCATGATTCCCTTCAAGGCCATGCTCACAGTGACATGAGGACTTCCTACTAAGGTCTAACTCTCAAGGGTCCTGCCGGCTTCCACTAACACCATATGCTGGGGACTAAGCTTTTAATATCTGGACCTTTGGAGTCATTTGAAATCCAAAAT